>OX336883.1:3823577-3906077 GCA_946959425.1 Argyrosomus regius
AACACTAACACTGAAAATCCACCGGGACCGTCCGCAGCGCGTCGCGTGATCGTCACGTATTTGGTCCGTCCTGCACACGACTTCAAACCCCACCTTATCCCGCCAGACTTTGTTTATTTGCTCAAATTTGGCCATTTTCCCGGTGTATGTTCTTCTAAGCATGCTTCTGCATGTGTAAATATGCCACGTAGTTAATTAGTTTCGCTTTGGTCTGTTTTTATGACCGGCAGTTTGCACGTGGTATTTTATTTTGAAAATCCACCGGCTTCTCTTTGCTTTTTCTGTGTCTGGCTTCCGCCTCCAGGTGTTCTATGTGAATTGACGCGTGCTGCTCGCGCCAAGCGTCAAAAATAGAACTGACGCGTAAATCACGCGTAGCCGAGCGTCGAGACGTCTGAAACGGACCTCGACGGAGCCGGTGGGGTTTGATACATTGACTAGAATGGCCGCATATTACTCGCGATGGCGCGACGCTGACGCGACGCGACGCGCCCCGGACGGGCCCGGTGGAGTTTGGGGGTTACAGTGATGATCATGTCACCAGTCATCATCATGGAATTCATTTTCTTTTGTTTCAGGCCCTCGACACCCTCGAAGTATTGATGGCAGAAATGATTGAGTCTGTGTACGTGAGTGTGCACATGCAAGCATATGAACGGTGTGAACAGCTCAGAAACCGCGACTGCTCTGGTATCTTAAAAACATTCTCACCACCACGTATACACTGTTCAGTGTGTGACAGTGGTTTGTGTTAGAATGAGGTAAAAGAAAAAAACTTGATATGTGGTTTATCTCGATGTTTCCTCTGAGCATTGATGTATTCAACAGCACCCCTCTCATCATTATCATTACCAGACACAGCAGACATCTTTTTTTCAAAAACCCTAACCCGCTAGCTTCATTGATCAGGTGAATGACTCCAAATCAATGGTGATGTTACTCCCTATCAGCTAGTTTGGGTAAATAGCCACAGCCGAGATTGGCCTATAGGCCACCAGTCTAGAAAGGGCTGTTTACCAGTGTGGGTTTCCTGTGAACCTTACTGGTCACATGATGGTTGAGATTATCTCAATCGTTAACTCTATATCGTGTGAAGTTAAGTTACAGACACAAGGAGAAATGTGTGGTTTGTCAAACACACTGCTCAATATTGTGAATGCAGTTTAAATTTTCCACACAGATCGACTTCTGACACCTAAAATACACTTTTACAGTTTTATTTAACGGCTGTCTCAAATGCAAAATTATCCCAAAACTGACAAAAATATGGAAAATGATGGATGTAATTTAACATGCTGTCTTATATTAGATCCGACACCAATTAATCATTACATAGCAACTGTGAGGGTTGTGTGTTGTGGTACCTGCTGTTTTTTCTCCGCCTCCTCCTTTCCTCTCATACAGGGCCTGGCAGGCGGGGCTGACAAGGCGCACCTGCATGCAATCTCCTCATCACCACCTCCCATAAAGCCTCAGGTTCACCCACTACTCCGGCGCCAGATAATTCCGTCTCGTCGGTAGAGCTGACCGTTCTAGTGCTTCGCAGTATTACCCAGTGTTTTTTCATCGTGAGTTTACATGCTCCTTGCTCTTATTTTCCCAGTTTGTTTTCCCTTGTCTGCCTCGTCGCCTGAGTTCCTGAGTTTGTTTCGCCTCCGTGCCTTCGTGCCTGAGTTCCTGAGTTTCCTTCGCCTCCGTGCCTCCGTGCCTGAGTTCCTGAGTTTGCTTCGCCTTCGTGCCCGTGCTGTTCTGTTCGTCCGGAGGACGCCACGCTGCCGGGTCGGCAGCTCATCATTTTTGTTTTTTCTCGCTGTGACAATCTTGTTAATAAACTGTGTTCTTACTTTACTAAGTCGCCTGCTCCTCTCTGCTTCCGGGTCCCAACCGCCTCAGACCGTAACAGCAACTTTTTAAAAATTCCAAAAATCCCTCCATTCCCCTGGATCCACCTTTGCTTATGACTTCACAATTTCCAGTTTTCAGGTCATCCTTTGCATGATCAAGAATGATCAGCGACTCTTTCTGTTGCATTGCTAACTCATGCTCTTGTCTGATCATTTATTGCTGCTTAAAGAAGGAATGTGGGCCATGTGGTTTCAGTCTCTTCTACAAAACGACACACACAAAGCCACTCATACTTTTTGTGCAATGTGAATACAGAACAAAAACATTGCTACAGTCAACAAGCTTCAGAATCTTGTGGCCCTGTATCTTTGTTCCAAAAGGGATTTGGATTTTCTCACACTGTATGACAAGCTGGTCACAGTCAATGCTGTCTGTTTTTGTTAAAGTCTGTGTAAATTCTGAGATTTCTTTCAAAACACATTAAATATGCTGTAAAATAGTTGCTGAAAACACGTGAAAAGACTTTGAACGACATATTACTGAAATGTAGAGTTAGAGGTTCAAACAGTTTTTCACCAGTTTTCAGTCCAGGATTTTTGTGGGCGGTCCTTAAAGGGTGGCTCGATGACACGCTGAGGCCACCCTGAGCAGAGAGATAGAGATGAATTCATCTCAGCTCAGAGTGTTTCAAAGTTAGTCATGTCATTTTCTGAACTCATCTGACACGTTTCAGTCACTTCAAAATGGCCGCTCAACTGCTCCCACGGGTGGGCGTGGCTTCAGCGCATTCAGAGGACACGCCCCCCACAGTCCTGGAGCTGAGAATTCATTTTTACCTGATTTTGACACCTAATTTCATAAACTTGTCAATATTTTTAATGATTCAAATCTGGCTGGGTGGTTAATAACACTTTTTTCTTTGGTCTGACAAACTCAGAACACATTTATTCTTACTTTACACGGACTTTAATACTGAAATCCACCCGCTACAGTAAATTGAGATTAAGATATAGTACTGTGTAACTTCGTCAAACTTCTTCTTAAGGCCTTTTTTGGATTACTACTAAACATATCCACTAGAGGTCAGGAGAGTTTTGCCTGGTGCTGGTGTGTCTCAGCATTTACACCATCAGCATCTCTTCTCTTTATTTTTTCCACAAAAAACATTTCAGGTGTTAAGGAGTTTTCCAACAAACCAACCCACACTGCAAGTTACTTACTAAGTAAATTTTAGATGAACGTGTGTCAAAAAAAAATCTACATAAAGATTCAAATGAGTCCAAATAAATATTTATTTTGTTTAACAAACAAACAATCATGCAAAACTATCACAGGACAAACAGCATATTGGTTGCACAACCATGCTGTCCTTGGTGGCTGTGTATGAAACCACACTCTGCATGTTTCTGCAAGCAAATGACACTTGTCGCACAAAGTGCAACTAGAGTTGTCCTCTTTTGATTTTACAAAGTTTGTGTGGTCAACCATATGATGAAGATAAGCTAAGGCGGCTGCAGAGCTGCTGTACGCTAACCAGGGTCATAGTTTCATACGTTTGAACACGATCAAACTAAACAGCTAACCACTGTTTCCACTGAGCCGGTGCAGATGAGAACAGGTTGTAGCAGTTCTTTAAAAAAAAAAAAAAAAAAAAAATCTAAAAGTAAACATGCCACTAATCCACAACTTCATGTTAAGCTCTGCAATCGTATGAGGTGCTGTTTGTCGCTGTGGGTTTCCTGTGAGACTCTGTCACCTTCCATGGCATTGTATAAGACCGCCGGTGAAGAATATGAGCTGGTAGCAAACCCGAGATAAAAACAGGAAATTGCCTGAAAACAGCTTTCGTGTCTTATTCCAGGAACACAATCATCACTACTATTATGAAATGTTACTGATCGATTTCAATCAAAAAATGTGACACCTGAAGCTTGAATAGCAAGTCAGGTAATACAGGTCATCTATCTGGAGGTTAATGTGTGCATGTGGTCGATTTTTAAACTGTTATTTTAGTGATGGAGTAAAATAAAAACTGGAATTGTAAATATCTTGTAACACATGCTGTATGTGTGCACATGCACTAAATTGGCAATATCATCAATCATAATCGCAATTTATGTCAAATTTACAGGCTATATTGTTATTCTAATTAGTGCATCTATAAGATCTAACCTGAAGCTTCAGCCTGTTTGCACGGTATAAGCTCTGCAGCTGAATGAGGGGCTGTTTGTCACTGCGGGTTTCCTGTGAGCTGATGAGGTGGCATCTCAACTCTGATCTCAATTCTTTTTTTTTTTTCTAACTTCTTGGAAGCTGTGTGGCCAGGTCATCTTTAAATAAAAATACTAAGTTAGAGAACTGAACTCTTGTTGTGGCTTTCATATATATTATTTTTTTTAAAAAAACAGAATCAGCTCCAACATAACACATACTTGGTGTTTTTGTGTCAAACTCTGTGGTGAAAGGGTTAGAGCTGATGGCTAACTTGAGATAAAAACAGGAAATTGTCTGAAAACGTTGATCTAAGGGCCGTCGTGTCTTGTTACAGAGAAGCAGGCGTCACAGCCATTATGAAATGTTAGAGATCGATTTCAGTCAAAGAAATGTGAACCTGAAGCTGAATTGTAATAAACAACAATAAACAGGTTTTCTATCTAGTTTGTAGTTATTTTTCATTTTTATGGCAAGGAAATAAGATACAAGAGATATACAGTGTATTCACATAAGAATATATTAATTGTACACTGTGGTTTATGACACTAACAGTGATGATGTGACTGTTTGAAACAGTAAAAAAGCAGTGGAAGTGGAATTAACAACTGTATGTAGGAGAAGTAACAAATACCATCATGAATTTACTGATGAAAAGAATAAAACTCACCTTTCAAGTAATTATATTTGTCCTCAGACACAATAAATTTAACATCAACTTTTCGAAACAAGAAACACGTGAAGGATAAGTGACAGAATGATCTCTATGTGTCCCGACAAATGATTCATTACCAGTCATCATCGTACGATTCATTTTCTTTTGTTTCAGGCCCTCGACGCCCTCGAAGTATTGATGGCAGAATAGGTGCTGAAGTCAGAACTCTGGGTTTTCTTCTTCTTTGGTCTCTTTGATGTCGGACGGATATCCAGTGCAGCATAACACACATCTTCATCCTAAGATTTGACATTTGTTGTTTACAATCATGATGATGAAGTGATTTAACGTCATGATTCATGATATTCTACTGTTACTCTTACCTGATTCAGTCTTGTTGGACCTTCGATTTCAGGTTGTTGCTGATCAACTTGAGTTTCTTTAACTGCAGAAATAAAAACAGCATCATGATACACCCAAACTTCAATAATAAACTAAAAGATGAAGCTTCTAGAAATCCAGGTTTCATTGTGATTTAAGTGAATTTCACTGATTTGTTATAAAGGATATTTCTGACATTAACACATGAAGCTTAAGAAGTGAGATATGTGATAGTTACCTTTTTTATTACAGAGGCGATAAACCACAAGAGAGGAGAGGAGAGAGGAGAGAACAGCAAACGTTGGACACAGAGAGAACAGCAGCCTCCAGCACATATCACAGTCTTTTGGAGGATCATGATCACAGTGATGAGTCTCACAAGAGTCTGGATCAAAAACAAAGTTGTGTTGATTAGTCTCATTAAACTCTGATGTCAAAAAATGTCAACGTGTATGTGTTTTATTTACAGGAACCAAGAAACACAGATATTTCAAAGAATAAATACAATGTTGAATTTAAATTAATTAATTAATTAATTAGTTTGTAAAGGACTCAAGTTTTCAATGAGCAAGAAAAGAAAATGTCCATTGCAATTATTCTTTGCCAATGTTCTATAAAAAATACAAGAGGTCCTAGATCTGGCACACACAGCACCACATTCACTCACAGATATTTGAGGCCCAAAGATAATTCTGACCACAATACTCACTTATTTTGATCCTTGTTGTGACGTTGCCATATCTGTACTCAACTCTGGGACTAATTTTATCCTTATCGTCCACCTTGGTCTGTCCAGTTCCACAGTAGTAGAGGCCCTCATCTGAACCAGTGATGTTTGTGATCATCAGGTCATAGGAGTTAGAGGAATCGTTAACGATGAAGTGGAAACGAGGAATGGGATTTAGAGGGTCTACGGTTGTAAGGAAGTGTTGACGATAGTATGTTAGGACAAGAGACGGTTGCTTCTCATGAGAGCAGTTCCTGTACCACACGATGTATACTCCACTTGATGTTTTGCAGTCACAGTAGAGAGTGATGTTGTCTCCTGGTCTGGCTGTCACCTCCAACTCTGATCCAGAAATCTGACCATGACTGTAAGAAACAACTCCTGGAATACAAACACAATCATAAAAGCTGTTTGAAATGTGCTCAGTGTTTTCACATTAAAGCAGATGCAGATTCTACTCAACAACAACGACGAGAAAATATTATTCTCAAAATTAAACTCAACAATTGTAATTAAATCATTCAAATGTTCTTACCTAAGAGAGCGACCAGAACAATGCGCAGCACGTCCATGTGTGATGATGGCCGAGAGTTCAATGACAGCGTAACAGGTCTCACAGTGTCATGAACAGTGCAGACGTTTCCATTAAAGGAAGTACAGGCTGTGATTGGCCAGTCAAGTGGAAATTTTTTTTGTGTGTGGGTGTTTTCTGTTCATGTGATGCTTTATGATGTTCTGCCTATTTGTGTTACCTCTGTGAACTCTTGATAACACATATGCTTAGATGAGGTTTCGCGATTTACGCGGTAGCATTCAGCTAAAGTAGGTAGACTTTATATTACAGTGGTGTCTTTGTAGGTCTACAGTATAGCTTGTCAGTGTTATTATAGAGATTCTAATGCAGATGGCAGAAAGACAGAAGAAGCAGAAAGGTTCTCTTTGTGACATTCAAAAAACAATTGTCAATAATGAAACTGCAGTTAGCATCCTGTTGCTCGCACGTAGGTGCACCATCCTGAGTTACATACAGGACACTGAACGCTGAAATAAACACTAAACATTGGAAAGTAAACTGCATTCATATTTATAATACCCAGCCCTCACTCCCCCACCACCTGCAGGGGTAAGCACAAGGGAAAGGTGCTCTGCAAGCCGGGTGGCAGGCAAAGGTGACTTCGCAGACCGGTCCTATAGGGACATTGAATTTCACCACCCTGGTGGGGAAGGAACCGGAGCTGTGGGAGGTGGAGTGAAACCAACCAGATATAGTTGGGCTCACCTTTGCACATAACACTGGTTCTGAAAGTAGAATCCAAGATAGAGGATGGACTCCTTTTCCAGAGTTTCTCATGGTGAAAGGCTCCTGGTGAATGCGAGGATATTCACAAGCCCCCGACTGAGCACCATTGTGTTGGAGTTCTCCCTGGGGAATGAGAGGGTCACCTCATCAATAATGTTCTTATGTTTATTTAAACAATTGTCTCCATGATATTCTTAATCTGCAAGTCAGCTGTAAGTCAGCCAAACTCAGCTTAGATTTGATCGGTTGTTAGCTCGGTAGCCAAGTGTTGCCAACTCTTTTCCAATGAAAGTAGCTAGCACTAGCTGCAAAAGTTGCTAAAAGTTGCCAGATGACGTCTTGTGCTAATTTGCATATTGATGACACCATAACACTCATTTTAATAAAGCTTAGTGGTTGTCATTTGCAATGAAGGAGTGATATTTGAGCCATTAAACCAATATATTTGTCTTTCCTTTTCCATGATGGTCTGAATATGTTGCTAAAGTTGTCACTGGCAGCTTTTTTAAAAAAAAAATTAAAGTCGCTAAGAGGGTCTGAAAAGTTGCTAAATCTAGCGAGAAAGTCGCCAAGTTGGCAGCACTGCATTGGCCCTTGCCTTGCATCCTTCTTGAAAAGGAAAGCGATCATTAGTTACACCTTTGCTTCGTGCTGTTACATCTATCATTGCCGGCTGAAATCAACACCGCTTGTCTTAATACATAAGTTAGTATCATGGATCACATTGGCTGGTGAAGTCATTTGGTAAGCTTTAACATATCACCTCAGATAGTATTTTGCTAGTGATAATGTTAGCAAACATAATTCCTAAAACATAACTGTAGACCCTAAATTACATAATTAGAAGGCTGTTATGGATTTGGGTTTCCAGTGGCTTTAACACCACTGACACAGTGAGTATTTGTGTATTTGGATGTTTGTAGACATACCTGGAGCAGTACAATACTAACCACATATAAACTGTCCATTGAGGCACTGAGAGGTTTGGCGTGTCCGAATGAAACAAAATCCGCCCTTGATGATGGTATATTTGTTTCTGTTTCTGCTGTGGTAAGAACACTACGTTATTTTTGTACTAAATTAAAATATAGCATTGTGTTTTGTTTTTTTGCTTCTCATGTTTCCAAGTCAGCCTGCTGCCACAGTTTGACAAACTGTGACACGTTGTAGACCACAGGGACAGATCATCTACACAGCACATGAGCAAACATTGTTTTACCCTTTCGGAGCTAAGCAAATATATCAAACAAGGACCTTGAGAAGTGATTCATTGTTCATTTTAATGTATTCATTTCTTCTTTGGAAGGACCAAATCAGTTTGTTCCATTTGAGATCGACAATGACAAACATTTAACCTCCATTCGGAAGATTTTGTTGAGTTTCCCTCGCTGTCGTCATCTAATCAGCTGGTCACACCAATCCAACCTGTAAATCGGTTACTGTGAAATTAATTAACTGGCAGCTGTTGACAAGTAACTCTACAGTACATTATTGGTTACTATAATTTTCACAGTAACTCTATAATTACTGTAGTTTTTGACTGAATACACATAATGTGAAATGGTTTACAGTGATGTACTAGGCACAAACACAGTGAATTACTGTGGATTTCACAGTGTTGTCTTCTAAATATGATTCTCTCTCTTTGCCTCTAGTACATTCATGTCTTATGCACCCCCCCCTTCACCTCACCATCACCACCGAGTCTTTGCAGATTCATCACATCCTCAGCCTCATCAGTCTCATCAGTCATCAGCGTCCACCACCACCACCAGTGTCTGGACTCCATGGGGTGGGAAGGTTTATCTCGCTGCTGCACAGGGCAGACGCTCTTTGATCACAAATCTCCCTGCAGTGTCTAAGCGCCAAAGACTTTCCATCAAGATTTATATATCATCCATTATAAAAGAGCAAATATTAGCAGTATAAACACATCTGCAAAACACGGACAACTCATGTAAAGCTGACGGCACGCAAACTAGAACTCTTTTAAAAACTAAGTTTGTATAGTATTCATTTGCAGCAGCAGATATGATTTGGAAGAAACAATGCTACACAGATTATGTCCTTCATGTTTTAATTAATGTAAGTCACACTGAATCATACTGAACATATCTGCAGAGACAATATATTACATTTGTTATCCACACAATATTCACTTATTGCAACTAAAGCATCTACCATCGATCCCATATGATGTGAGATGTGTTTTGTATGTTCAACTCACAGACTGTATAAAACACGGACGTTGTATCCGTGACATCACCCACAGCTTTGTGAAGAGCCGTTGTGTGGTGGCTTTGGCTCTTGGCAGTCCTGCCTCTGCGGCCTCCGTGCTAACTGAAAAAATGGGCGAAGATGTGGCTGAATGAAGCCTGGTTCCTCAAACAAGCCACCTATAATACCTCCCACCTGTCAATCAAAGCGGCCACGCTGTTAATTCTGCATAACTTTAAGCCTTAATATAATTTGAACAGGTGAGTTGTATATAAATTCACCCTCAGTACAGTTGTCATGAACGGGGAAATTAGCTATAGAGACCAAAACTGTTTTTTGTACCAGGCTGTAAACATGTTTATTTCTGCTGTGAAGTTTTAATACTGAGGGCTAATAGATTGACTTGTTCTGTAGCCAGCCTCAAGTGGACGTTTGAGGAACTTCACTGTTGGCTTCACTTCACAGCCACAGAGGTTGCGACTTGGCTCAACTGTCCACCCGGACCAGTGCTTTAATGGAAAAAAAAACCCATTGCCAGTGAACATAAACCACCAAGAAATTACATAACAATGACCCATTAAAGGTGCAGCATGTACAATATGCGTTCTGTGAGTATGGAGGCTTTCTGTTCTGGCTTTTGGTTTTGATATGAATACAATTAAATTCTTAATCCACAATTACAATTAAACTCTATTGCGTCATTCAGTCGACTCGGATCTCGTGATCTAGATTGGTGGCTTTGATTCAAATACATCTGTTGACCAAACATTGAGGCCTCACTAAACTGGGACACACAGATGACACTATTGGCCACACTCCAGACACAAATGCCTTATAATGAGGCTCTGTGTTAACATAATAGACAACTGGGTATATGGATTTTCACAAAGTCAATGTTTTTCCGGTTGAACACGAAAACATACCACAATTATTCCATCGACAGCTTTTATAGCTCTGAAAACCAAACTCCAAAGCAGCTGCTGATTTGGCAGCTTACTTACAGAACTGGCAGTTCACTTTTGGTTACACCTGGTCTCCCTCGCAATAAAGGATGTTGAAAAACAAATAAATGGATCAGTTCTAACCTGAGAGTATGTCTTCCTGTTTGCTCTCTAAAACACAATGTCATGCACTGCCTGCTGGGAACCTGAAACCAAATTACTGGTCTTGTTTTGTTGCATCTTTTAAATGAAAGTAGTCCTTTTCAAGCTGGCTGTAGCCGTTCAGTGTCTGTACACCAGAAAAAGCTCCACTATGATCGCACTGTTGGTGCTCACAGCGTTATTTAAGGCTAGAATAATCTGTGGATCTGAAATGTTGACTGTTCCTTGACTTCCTGCAGACTTGAACTGCTAGGAGAGTACAGAAATGGGGTGTGACGGAGTGGTGCCCGAAGACTTATTAGATGATGCTGATTAAAATGAACTAAACTGGGCTGAAGATTGAACACACGTAAAAATGCAAGGCAGGCTGGAACGGGAGCTTTCCAGAATTGCTTATATTTCTCTGACTGCATTGGTTCTGACTGTGTGTTTCTGCAAGCGTGTGTGCATTTATGTTCACATCACCGTCGCCATGCATGCCGGTGCAGATGTTATCCAGAGGATTTTCAGCTTTGTTGTTTTCAGCTAAAGCCCCTCTGCACCATCGAGCGAGGGCCCACAGAAACCACAACAATTTCCATCCAGTTGTCACATGTCAACTTGCTTAATCACCCGCTTGCACCCCTGTGTCAGTCTGTGCACACACACGCGCGTGAGCATGTGTCTCTACACGTGTGTGTGTGTGTGTGTGTGTGTGTGTGTTTTAGGTTTGTCTGCGACCACAATTACACAGGAAACTGTGTATTCAAGCCACCCGGGGCAGTGTGAACATTTAGAACGTTTGTTTGCGACATGCAAATCATTACTGACAGAGTCACTGTCTTGTCTGTGTAATGATGGCGGCTTTATTGTCGTGCATTTTACTTTATTTTATTTCATTTGACCTTTATGTAACCATGGTGGTCTCTTGAGACTGCAATCATTTATTTTTTGGGTGAATCTTGGACAAAATGGCAGCACAATTATTTTATGAGCCAACATTTACACAAAGCCATTAAATAAGGAAATGAAAAAAATAGATTTTAAAGCACACCATTTCTTTATTTAACTGCTCATTAAAAATACAGATAAAACAAAGCCCATTATAGTCATTAGGAAAAGTCTATGAGGTTATGTTTAAAAGCATTTGAGGTCACTTTGTCTGTAATTTCATTTTTTTCCACTGTTCACTCAAAGAAAATGCAGCCGCCCACATGAGAGCTCTTTTTACACTACCAGTCTCCATAGAAGCTCCTCCCAAGCTCCTGAGAGCCCGAGCTGTAGTCGATGGTGTAAGTACACATGAGGACAGATACTAGAGAAGGTGCTAGGAGATATCTCCTCACAAATACAAGAAGGAACAGGAGTGGACTTGCCTGCATATCGTAAAAAAAAAAAAAAAAAAGGTCAGCACATACTTTCAAATGCAAAACAACTCTTTGAAATTTAAAATAAAAGTTTAATAATTTAAAAAAATCAAACAAATTTTAACATTTTGGTTCGTGCGTGCTCATTTCTGTTTAATTGCCTGTGGTTTGTATGCGTGCTCTCATCTGCAGAGCCTATGGTCAGCATGTCGTATGAGTCTGCAGGTACCATCGGACTTTTGTCTTTGTATGAATATGATATTATGAACAACAGCTGCATTCCTTTCTTTGCCCACTGACTCGCCTTCATGTGCATACGTGTGTGTTCTCACTCTGTGTGTTTGTTTCTGCACCTTTCCTGCGTGCAGAATACCTGAATTGATGTTTTATATCTCCAATGACATACACAAGGTCAGCACTATCCTGCACTAAAGCAGCTGCTAATGTAACTTGCAACTGCCAGCCCTAAATCTTGTGTTTCCTTACAGTGTCACTAGATGGCGATGTGGCTGTTTATAGAGGCCATTCGAGACAAACTGCCTGTTTAGTACATCTGTTATATAGACCCTGGGCTCATCTCCATTTAGCACTGTATGGTATTATTTGCATCCCAATAGCCATTAATTGTGATTTGAGGGGTGAAATTTTGCTTTGTGCGACAAGAACAATACTTGTATTTCAGGTTGGTATAAAAACACCGCATTATGGCAAAAGGCCGGCGTGATTACAGCCTTTACTTTGCATTTTCTACTTTGTGACTCTCACTACAGTCTCTCATTTTGTGAATGCGCTGAGAATTTGCACAGTTATGGCACTTGCAGTAATATCATAAACACAGGATGTGTGTGTGTGTGTGTGTTTGTGAGGTAAATGTTCACCTCTTCAGTTATAGTAGGCTTGAAACCAGATAAAGAGACCTCAACACACAGAGAAAGGGACACATTTTGGGCTACAGTGACATATTAAACACCACGAGTGGACACCTGTACAACGTGGCGCAATCCAATACAACATGCCTGCAATTTCTGAATCATCCAATTTGTGTTGATTCTTTTGGAGGCGTTGACTCCAAGGGCTCTGAAGGAAGACAAAAGAATCACAACACCTTACAATGCGAGATAATCAACATCACAATCTTTGGCTTTAGAAATGTTAAGAGGTTTGAATAGAGCTCTTTCACAGCTGACATTTTGACTCGGCATAGAAGGAAAAGCACGGATTCAAACAAATTCTCCATCGAGTGTCCCTGTAAGCCATGCCAGGGAGCCAGCATGCACAATACAAAAACCCTGAAACAAGCTCACCTCAATGGGATGCAGTCGTTTCTAATGCTATTAATTGCATCTGTGCTTTTTCTCCTATTCATGCTAGAATGACGGGACAAAAAAGCTCTATTATGCAAGGAAGCAAAGGAGGAAGCGAGGTGACATTGTTAGAGAGTGACAATGTTTGGATTGGGGGTCTGGGTGGATGGATTGGCCAACAAAACATCAGAGACTGTTTGTTTGTTTCCCGCATAAAACCGACAGTAAATTTGGAACAACATCCTGACTCATTCAGAAAAAAAAACATCTCTGTGGTTCCCAGCAGTGACTATACCCAATGACACATGGCGGAAAAAATCATTGAATCTAGTGCCATTATCTGTGAGAGTGCCATAATGATCACGAACAAGACTAAACGCAGATATAGGAAAACTCCCGCTGTAAAATGTACAAGAAGGGAATGCACATGGTTCAGACAGACAGCCTGTGGGCAAAAATTTTTGTTAGAAACCTTTGAACTGTAACCAGCTGGCAATAAGCGGGATGTTCCTTCTTAATTAATGTCAATCAGATGTTTGCTTTTTCGCAACAATTATTATTGTATATCACAAGGGATGTCTACACACCACTATGTCTTCTCTCATCACTGATTAGTAATTATTAAAAACCCATGTGAGTGTTAGCCAGGTTAAACATCTTTGAAGAAACGTTTGAACATCAATGTTCTTGTTGATCACAAGGCAGTCTGCTACGATACTCAGATATAAAGTATGTGCAACCATGAATGTAGTAGAAGTCTAATCATAATCATGAGACTACACTCTATTTTTAAATTTATTTTGTCAACAGGTTCCATGTGATTGTATTAAGTTATGTCAACTCAAAATTGAACCCCTAACATAACATTTTGAGTTGAAATAACTTAAAACAATCACGTGGAACCTGTTGACAAAATTAACTAATTAATCAAAGTCAAAATTTCATTTTTTGAGTGTATTTTTAACAAAATAGCCATTATTTATCACTTCACTTGTAATTTACTGTCGCTTCTCTGCAAAAATATCAATAAAAACCTTTGACAACAAACGTAACAATACCTCTATCATGTGTCATGTGATCGCCTCACTATGCATCGCCAAGTCACCATTTTCTGTGCATGTTCAAATCACTACAGCTGTCGATGCCTGCCTCACAACAAGAAGTCACATTTTGTGCACTATTATTGCTCTGAAAGCAGTGATTTTCTGTCTTTACGATCGAAAGTTGGAGTTCTTGTGACCTGCAAGACTCTGTTTTCCTTTCATGTTGGCGGTGCCATCTGTGCACACACGAGTTTTTGTTCTCATTAAAAAGGTGTATTCAGAATATCCACAGCTCCAGTTTTGCCTCGGAATGGAAGCAAGCAAAACATTGCTTCTCTACTTTTTCAACATCACTTTAATACTTTCAACTACGATTCTGAATCTTTATGGACAAATAATGCTGTGAACTGATCTCATTTTCTTTGCCTTGCAACTGCATTTTTCTTATTGTGGTTATACAATATGTCTTACATGTTTTACAGAAGCTTAAAAAAAGTATTTTCTCTGTGCTTCAGAAAAGGGTTCCTCCAAAATCAGAACCCCTCCGAGGCTAATTGTGATATATAATTATGGGCTATATAAAGAAAATTTGACTTGCCTTGACTTGACTCGACTGGACGTCCGTACAAGATCCGTGCAATCTCAATAGGTGTCTCAGTTAAACGGTTTGAGGTGGAGGCTGTTCTGTTGAAAGCAGAATGCTGCTTGATTTGGATGCACCTGAGGTTAGTCTCAAGTGGTGGAAGTATCTGTGAAATTTGGCGAGCGTAGTTTGGCAATGGCATTCCACGTTCCAACATTTTACTTTTAAACACAAAGAGTTGAATCAATGACAGGAAAGAAATCATCATTGGTCCACCACTTCTGTTGAAATTCTCCAAGTTCATCTTGTATGTGCTTTATACTGTTTCTCTTTTGTGTGTCTCTGTTCAGGTATTTATGGCATAAAATAAGATACCTACTGGATCTGTTCTGGTTGTTCAACAACATTTGTATCAACTTCACCAACATTTAGGGACTGGGCTGCCAAATCAGGCGACATTCTGCGGCTGGCTTTGGTGGCTTCAAGCAGGATATTCTTAATTGTAGTAATTGTGCAGGTAAAGGTGCCACCTAATGGATGAAAAAGTTAACTATATATGAGCACTATTGAGCTGCACTAAATGCTAGAATAGAAAACAGAGACAATGACAATGCATCTGAACGCCTTATCTCTAGTAATGATGATACTCAAGTGTTGAATATTTTTTAGATCAACCATGACCCAAGTCACTGAAATCAAATCCAGCTACAAGTGGATATTGTGTTGCAAGATCTGATATTTTCAAATCAGCATACATTGTTAGTGTAGCCTAGCGAAAAAGACTGTGTTCACACTGTAGCCGCTAGATTCCTCTGTGTCCTTTTGGGTATCAACAAACTATGAGAGATGCGCCACAGAAATGACTCCAGAGAAAACAGGAAGTGGAAGTGAGTTCTTTGGTGCATTTGCCATTTTGCCAAATGGGTAAATATAAATTAAAAACTTATTTCTCTGCAAGAGAGAGAGATAAAAAAAAAATGTCACATGTTAACAGAATTTCAAACACTGCATAAACCAAAATTCAGCTGACAGGGTGCGAGCTCCAGTGGGTGACTTTGTTGCTATATATTTACAAAGTGCCAAGTAAGAAACAGTAGATTTTATTCACGACCTTGTTAGGTACAGCTGCTTATGCACTGTAAGTTCACCTACAGTAGGATTCAATTAACACTGTTAGAGAGGATTCACTTCAGGTATCTGGTATATTTGTAACAACTTTGTTAAAGTTACGCACTATATTATGTTCATACAATTCTCCCATTTTAAAAAGAGTCGAGAAATAAAGATCCCTGAGTATAGTTTTGTGTCCTGTGTCATTCAAATTTACTGGCTACGTGTTTGCAGCTGCAGATTAGTTGCATAAACATATAGGAGCCAGGTTTGAGGAAAGTAAGTAAAACTATAAAAGTATAACAGCGCAAAGCACTGCTCCAGAGGGAGAGATAAAGAAAAAGGCCAAAAGCCACTCCTCTCAACACGACATCCCATCAAGGTCAATTTGTGTGAGCTTTCACATCTCGCCTCAAGTGCACTGCACGCCTCATCTCGTGAATACACATTTTAACGACGGGGAATCCATCTGCCAGTAAGACACATTCAGTCCTCATGGCCCACCCGCTCGGAGGTCCGGAGGAGAGGACAGAATGGCTCTGCAGCAGCTACGTCACCGCGGAGCCGCAGACACATGAGACAAATTGCCCAAAATCACTCTCCCGGTGACTCCCACTTAGCTCCTTTCACACAGAGCCAATTTTAAACACACACACACACAATCACACACACAAAGAGCCATAGACCCTTGGCGTTGTAATGCACCCAATCTTCCTCCCACACACACACATATACACACTCACTTACAGATAACTCTCATGACATGCCAAAACTGGGGTCACAGCCACTCATGGCGAATGAGTGCCAAACAGACTCGAGCAGATGAAGAAGATGAAGGAAGCCCAAACACACACACACACACACACACACACACACACACACTCACACACTCTCTCCTCTCTCTGTCTCTCTGTCAGTGCTTCCCTTTGTGTGTGCCCCCTCATGTCTGTTTGTCTCAGCGCTTCGGCCTAAACTGACGCTGTTTTTCACCCATTAGCCTTATTAATCTTTTTAATCAGCCGAGTGTTCACACTCGTTAGCGTCAGGGTTAGCCGCATGGCGACCCAGCGGGGATTAACATTCAGCAGGTTAGTCATGATGTCAACCACAGCCTCAGAAGCTAAAGACGTCCCATTAGCAGCCAATAGGTGACTTGTTCTCAATTACTGACCAATACAAGATAATCACACACTTAGTGACATTTTAGAAAGGAGCTCGGCACACACAGATGCTCAGGCGCTCGCACACGCGTGCGCGCTCACACGCACAAACACACCCACTCGCAAAGACACTCGCAAAGACACGCGCGAGCGCGACGTGAAGAAGTGGAGCAGGTTAAATGAAGCGAGGGAGACAAGGAGGGATGAGTTAAATGAAGGAGAGAAGAGGAGCTTTCCCCTCCACCTCATTCTAATCTGTTGTGATTGTATCCATAGTCAGGTCTGTCCATGGCCAGATGGTCCACAACACACACACACACACACACACACACACACACACACACACACACACACACACAGATTCATGCATGAGGATACCCAGAAGCCTAAATTCTCACAGGAAAGCAATCTGAAGTACAGTAAATTTGCTAAATCTCTCGACGCACCGTATTACTTTTCCAACTGACGGTAAATTGGTGGAAATAGAAAAGAAAAAAATGGCAGGAAAGGCTAAAAGATTTTCAATTAGCAAAAGGAAAATGAAAGAGAAAAAAGAGAAAGTCAGGATAAAAGTAAGGGCAGTAGAGTTGGGGAATAAAAAAAAAAAATAAAGGACAAAAATAAGACTTCTGCTTTTTTATCTCCTCTTGTGTTGTTGCAGCGTGTGACTGTTTCGACCCGCTGGCGAAAGGGTTTGTGTTCAATCACACTTTCCTCTGAGACGGAAATTAGAGTGCTCTCTTTGGAGCCTCACGGCGTAGACATTCACACACATGTGAAAAAGCCTTGGACTTGCACACACACACACACACACACACACACACACACACACACACACACACATCCCTGCCCTTAGCACATGCATCCGCACATACTGTGCTCGTCTTTGAATAACCAGAAAATGCCTGCCTTCCTGCCTGGCTGCCTGGCTAGCTGGATGCTCCGGGGCAAGTCTGACATGAATCCCGACTGATGCCTGTTTTTGCACTCCGATAATTCAATTAGGAGGCAGGACGGCCCGTGCACTGCTGCACACGCCGGTCAGAAGTTGTGCCAAAACCCCGGGCCATGGGGTAATAGTGAGAGATACATTACATGATGTTACCTGCATGAGCTGACAAGAAGAGACAAGGCGTGACCTGTGGGGCATCTTGGCCCGGCTCAATGGCAATATGACCTGACCGACTCGGCAGGGAAGGCTGCTCAGATCCACTAACCCGTGTGCACACATACACACATGCACAGAAAAGACATTCAACATGCAAAGAAATAAATGTGCAACGGTTTGTATGCATGCAGTATTTACGGTGAACAGTCTGTATTCTACGGCTGCATTTTGTTCATTCAGTATATTGGTGGAGAAACATAACAAACGCAGATGCCACAGCCCCGCAGTCACCAGATCTCAACCCAATTAAACACCTGTGGGAGATTTTCACCCGACAGCACTCTCCAACCCAATCAAAATCAAACGAGGAAACGTCTTGAATGGTGTTCATCCCTGGAGTAGAGTTCCACAGACTTATAAAATCGAACCCAAAGATAGACAGTACTGAGTGTATGTTTGTCTTATATCAGTTTGACACTTTGAATTTGACATTCATCTGTAGCTGTATACTCTAGAGCAAAGAAAGTTCATTTATAACACACCTTTCAACTACAAGGCGATTCAAAGTGAAGTATAATAAAGATTTCATTTGGGTTTCTTGGGTCGTATAAGGGTATGAGAAGCAGACAGATGCACGGCACGGTAGTGGAGGAAAGCTCTGCTGTTGACCTCATACAACCCCACTTCACAATAACCTGAACGATGCCTTTAATGGCACTAGAAGTACAATTAGGGGCATTCATAAAACTGCCTGTTTATGAATAGAGATAAAAGAGAAAGACCGAAAAACAGCCTTGTTACTGGAAAACCAACCAACCCCTCCCTTCTGCCCCCCTACCCTCCTCACGCCCTCAACCTCACCCACCTACCCCCTCCATCTCCACTTTACTACTCTCCCCATCTGCTAAACACACTGAAACATATGCACACCACCCTCTCTTTCACTCCCATGTCGTAACTGATCACTATCAAGGGAGAAATAGGGGAAAACGTGCAGCTAAGGTTGGCATTGACCTTAGACACCATTGTTTTCTCACAAAATGAAATATATAGTCATTTGCTATTATTTCTATGCTCAAAGAAGCAGAGTCAGCAAAATGATTCATAACAAATTACAATATACACACACACAAAACACAATACACACACGAGTAGATCACATATGGTCATCTTCATTGAAATAGAGAAATACAGAAAACTCACTCATCCATAAAACACACACACACACACACACACACACACACAGACACGCAATGCCTTGCCTTTCTTGCCCTCCTTCTACTCCGCTGCTCCACTAATGTCATTCTTGACATGACACCAATGTTCTTTCCTCCTCATACATGTTGGGGAGCAGTGAACATCGTGTCCTCTTAACTAGGGCAAGCAGAAGGCCAGTGTGGATGTTTATGTTCTGCGTGTGTTAGCGTGCTCTTCTCTGTATCTTTTAAAAAGGGAGCACTATTGTTGGAGGGGGGGGGATTGCGCCTCTGAAAGCAAAATTTACTCAGGAAGCATTTGTTCCGGGAGGAGATGAGTAAGGAGATGAGATGTTTTTCATACAGAGACACACACATTCAAACACACACACACACACACAATACAAGCACAGGCTACAAGCTCGAACACACCCTTACACACTTATACACCCCTCCTGAGGCAGAGAGAGGGGGGATGAGTTGATGGCAGGTTACAGGTAGTGGATGATATTAAGGATGCCTTATTTTTAGGGGGAGAAGAGAAGCAGAGAGCTCAGACTGCGCCCTTATCACAGATGAAAACTACACAAGTGCCATGAAAAATAGATGAATGGAAAGCCTGGCTTCCTGAATCATGGAGCGATCGAGGTGGAGAAAGACAACAGAGGGGTAATGACTGAAGATAGAGGTTATTTATCCTTCCTCTGAGTGGTTCCACTGTGACCCCCCCCTCTTCACGGCACTTTGCCTTCAAGCGCAACTGAAACCATGCACACACACACATACACGTAATGGTTCACAAGTTCAACAGGACCCCTTTAACATGTGAAGTGATCACATATGGTGCTCTTTACAAGGTCAGGCACGCACAGTGTAAACCTGTAGCCTTTATTTCAGCAGGGTATCCCACTGAGATGGGGGGGAAAGCCAAGCTGAGAACATGACAGGACATACAGATCATGCAAAGTCATACAATATGCCTAGAAAGACAACACAAGCCAATGATAAAAGTGAGGAAAGGCAAGCATGTGGAAGACAAAGCGAGAGAGAGGCAGGGGTAGTACAATCGAAATGCCATACAGACAGAAAATAATTCAAAGCCTTAACAACTCCCCATAGAATCATCTTTCATAGTTGTATCAACTGCTTTGAACTCAGTGAGAAGAAGCTCGTTCTTTAAATCTCAAATCTTCCTGCAGGCTGTTCCTCACTGTGAGGGCAGACATGGAGATAGATTTCCAGCCCTATATTTGTTGACTAAGCTTTTGGGACAGTCAGCAGAAGGGAAAAGGGAACTCCTGTTGTAGCCACCGCTACAGTCTTCTGTAATCTAAATACATAAATAACGGGCGAATGTATTCATGAATAAATATAAGATAGCACAGTGACTGAGCGTTCACACAGACAAGAAAAATGTGTGTTCAGTTCAGTTTTCTTTTCTTTTTTAAGTATTTTCTTCCCTAACAAATCTCAGAACAACATGATGAATAGTGTTTAATATGCAGAGACACTGAGCAAATGTGCATAACCAACAGGAGCGTATAACTGAGCTCACAGGCTTCTTCCACAACACAAAAGCATTTTTCATCAAAATGAACAACCTTTAACCTCAACGTTAGGAGATGATGATAATCAGAATCAGCCGTTCTTACTTAAAATTTACTTTTTGACAGAATACCTCTTCTATCTTCTTAACAACTTAGAAGCAAAAAGTTATAAGCAGAAACCAAGCGGTAACCTCCAGTGCTGGGAAATGAAGCCAATGTGGAAGTGGCCACTTGAGACAGGCTGCAGAAGTGAATCAATCTCCATAAGTGTCCAACTTCACAGCAGAAATAAACATGTACAACTGTACTGAGGGTGAATTTTTATAAACTCACCCATTCAAATGATATTGAGGCTCGAGGTTGCGCATAATTAACAATGTTGCTGCTTTAATTGACCGCCGATGATCCACGTCTTCGCCAATATTTAGATTAGCCGGGAGGCAGAAGAAGCAATACGTCCAACATGGTGGCGGGCAGCGCTGCATATTTTCAGCTTTAAAACGGCGCTTCGGAAACCTGTGGGTGACGTCACTCGTGTATGTGCACGGCATTGTATATAGAAAATGAAGCACATATAAATCAAAAGCAATTAAAAAAAGATTAGTGGCGTGCTCTAAATAAGAAAGCTAAACTCTGGAGTCATACACCAGAACTTAGATAAGTCCAGTTTCCCTAAATAAATAAATAAGTGTGTCATCTGCATAAAATTGATTTTGTCTTTTGCCAGAAAACTCAAAGTGAGTAAAAAACAAACCCTGCCATTGAATTTGAGATCTCACTTTCATTTTTAATAAATTTCAAGTCCGTCACTTGGAAGTGAATCCATCCAGCCGCTGGGTGCTGATTTTCCAATATACAGTTTGATCCCTTAGATTTTTAAAAATAAATGTCTTCTCTTAGTAAACTGACATTTTCAATTGGAATATTTTTATTCTTTGTTTTTTAATATCACATATTTATCCCTGAGTGTTTCATGATGTTCATGATAGTTGAGGCTGAAATAAAATGCCCTTTAAAGTTACCAAAAAAAAAAAATCACATTGTTTGTCCATGCCCTCACACTGAAGTGTTTCTCTCTGCCTTTTATTCTGAAAATACTGTGCACTTTCATACAGTTCAGACTGTTAGAAAAACATAAATCAAATTCATTTGGAATTTGTTGTAATAGTTTGAGCAGTTTTGGGTAGAACTCCTCATTAATCTCCACTGTGAGCGTTTCCTCTCAGCTTCTATCCACATACCTGTAACTTATTTGTGCCGTACTTTGTGCTACTTAAGTGTCTGTGTTTGTATTTTATCACGAAACCCTGACAAAGGTTTTTTCTGCTGAAATGTGTTGGTGTCAGCCATGTAATATTTAAGACTTTTTATTAGACCCAGGACCAGAGTTCTTGTATTTCTTGTATTTTTTTCCCTGTTGTTTGCAACTGTCGTGATCCTTGACTTCAAAGAGCACTTTTGTTACGGAGTGTGATTTTTTATTTTTTTATTTAAAAGAAAAAGAAACACTTTCTGTTCATAAAGCAAAGACCCACTTCAGTTTTTTTTCTTCTTTCAAGCATAATCAGCTTCCTTTAAAAGATTCTGTTTGATGGCATCTTCCGTTCGATATTAATTGTTGCATGGAGATACTTCACTATGCTACATATTAATCTGTTTTATTTCAAGGCACCCTTCATGTACAGTCTGTTTGCATCACTGTACTGCAAGTGTGTCTGCATGTGTGTGCAGAGGTGTGTGTCGTTTGGCCTGTGTTAGCACTTTGATGTGATTTGATCGCTTGTGATCTGTGCTTTTCGGGGCCTCGGTGGCCCGTGGGATAAAAAACACCATGGTGTCATCGTGTTTTAAATCTCTCTCTTCTGCTCTGCTAATTGGTAAGAGCCACAGGCCCTACTACAAGACAAACGCAGTGCCATCGGCCCCACAGGGACTCTGGTGTGTGTGCGCAACTATGTGTGCGTGTGTGATTGTAAGTGGGCGGCTGATTAGGTATTCAGGAGAGGATGTGTATGGGCGGATGTGTTCGCTGTGTGAATGATGATGACTTTTTCTAATATGAAACGTATGCGCGATTATTTTGTATGTACGCGTACGCCATGTTATGTCTGTGGTTGTGGGCTATTATCTGTCATATCCTTTTACTGAGCAGGATTTGTGATTTTTCTTTCTTGTCTGTGTGTATATAAGCGAGCGTGTTAGTACAACTGAATCGAGCGCTTGTGCTTTTGTCACTGCCCAAGACTTCCTCTGTCTGCCCCCTGCTCAACCTTATCCGGTCTACAACTCTTGACAGCATGCTCGAGGTGGACAAGGTCAAACCTCTCCAGTGTGTCTAAACAACAATTCATACTTTAAATGGCCCCCTCTGCGAGTTCGGCGTTGTCCGCCAGTAGCCATCTTGTGCCCTGAGCCGCCAGTTTCTCCCTGACAAGTTCAATGGCTGCCTTGGCTGTGGGTCATGCCTGAACACGTGGGGCTGTATCTTGTCAGGAACCTGATGGCTCTACACTGGGGCTGCTTATCTCACAGACAGCCTCACTGGCGGCACTGCGGCAGGTGAAAGAGAGGGAGCAGAGGGAGGGAGGGAGGAAGGGAGAGTCGAGGAGAGGGCATGGGAGCGGGCAGTGAGAAAAGTGTGGAGGGACGGCGTGAGAGGCTGAAGTTAAAGAGGGGGGACGACTAAATAAAGAAGAGAGGAAAAAAGGAGGGCAAAGTTTGGAATTGATAGTAGAGCTGAGGGAGAGATGAAGCAGAGGGAGAAAAGAGGGATTTGAGTGGGACTAAATGGGCGATGAAAGGAGAGATTTAAGAAGGAAATGGGAGAGGATTTAAGCGGATGGGATGAGGTGAGGTGGACAGAGAGGAGGAAAGATGTGAGAGGAAATGAAATGCAGGGTAATACGACGGGAAAGAGGAGGAGAAAGGAGCAGGATAGTGAGGAAGGAATAAGGTCAACGCGAGAGGCAAAAAGATTGATGAATGAAGGAGAGTGATGCCAAAATGTTTGAGCTAAACAAAAAAGGGTAACGTGAAGGTGACGGGGAAATGTTGATGACTCTGAACAAAAAGGAAAAAGTACTGTAACATGAGAGATCTTAACAGGCCGCTCGGAGTGAAGGCAGATAAAACAGAGAAAAGACGTGCTGATAAACCTCCTTTGGGTTTTGTGAGTGAGAGGGGGGAGTGGGAGGGAAAGAGGAAAGGTGGTTGAATAAGCAAGAAAGATAGGAAGACAGGTTAGCCACTTATGTATTCGAGCATCGGAGATACAAGAGCGATAAAGTGGAGAGATACAGATAGGTCAGAAGCGACTCTTACCACCGGAGCTGATGCTCATTTCTCTTTCATCTCTTCATTCAGAGAGAAAATTGCAGATGAGTAATATCACCATGTTCACGTTTAACATATGCAGCTTGTGTGAATACATAAAATTCTGTGAACAGATGCATATACATAGCAAATAGAACAGTGAAACCAATGAAACAAGCAAAAAAAAAAACTTTCGCAGTGTGTTCATAACAGACAAGCACAGCTGCACAGACATCACAGGTGACCTTTTAAAGCTGGATGGTGTGACTTTAATATCTCGCCTCCTCCCCTTCCTCACTCTTCCTTCCTCATCTGCCCCCCCCCTCTTTTCTTTAATAGAGGCAATTACCTCTCATCTTTTCATCTTATCTCGAGCCTCCTCCTCGTCCACTCATTCTTTCTCCATCGCTTTATTTCTCCCTTTCTTACACCACACCCCCTTCGCCGTCAGAGACCCTCCTTTCTTCCTACAAAATGAAGTCTATTTCCTTAAAAGCTGACAGGGAGGTTCTGATGATGATTTGGCAGCGTGTCATCGCGGGTAATGGCGTTTGGAGTTCCCAGCTTCATTGGACTACATTATAAAGTGTTTGATCTATATGCACCCTTCTTAGCACTCTTCCCCTTTTTTCCCCTCACCGTAGAGATCTTTGACAGGCGTAGAAATGAGACGGAAGACTCTAGGAGACTTTTCAATCTCTTCTGAAAGGAAACTGGAGCGCAGGGGCAGGTGGGCTGGTGGGAACGGACAAAAGCTCATATATTTCAGGAGTTTTCATAGGTTTTCTTTTCCATGGCAGAATGGTAGTTTTAATATTTCAACTCCCCAATTGAGGTATTATGGTTCTGGACTGCATTAGAGACTCTGCACAGCCCTTCCCTTGTGCAAGTGATATTCTTCCTCCAAAGCAGCGAATGCATTTAGAGCTGAAACCTATTTCTGTGTTGAAGTGGGGTTTGAGTGTTTTGTGTGGAATATGTGCCATACCAGTATCTGATTATAGCGCTTCCTTCCAGTAAAAGAGAAAATGATACAAGAGTCGTACAGCAGTTGCAGGTCTTGCATTGATTGTTGAGGTTTTGTGTCAGCAAGCAATGGGGCACACGGTGGAAAAAGGAAAAAGGCTGAGAGAAAGTTTGATTGAGAGGGAGAGGCAGATAGAAAGAGGAGCTTTTCATATGTGTTAGCCCATCATGCTGTAATGAATGCGTGCCATCTGTCTCTGCACCTTTATTAAAAACTACTTCAGAGAAACCACAATCACATTACATACGTACACACTCACACACTCTCCCAACACCTCTAATTGCTGCGTGGGAGCCACCTTTGACATCCTCAATCAAAGGACCTTCACACTTACGTGCGCAGACGCCCATGTGTCTTCGCAATGCTCGCAGAGATATGAATGCACACCCGGGGCCTCGCATAAACATATACAAAGATGCACACATACAGTGCAAAAAAAAAAAAAAAAAATCATACATTTCAAAATCCAATCCCCTGCAAGGTTGTGTGCAGACACACAGCTAGTGAGAAAGCAATCATCTGCAGTGTGTTTGTGGAGCTGTGAGTGTTGGATCAAGCTAATGAAGTTAAGAAAGAGGTTTGAGTCAGCGTGGGCGGATGTCTTGCGAGCAATCTTAATAAACATCACATCCACTTTTAATTAACAACATTTTCCTGTGACGACAAGGTACTAACAACCAACAGCACTCAATCATGCCTGAGGTGTTTGCACGTGTGTGTGCGTGCGTGGGTGTCTGTGAACATGTGGAGGTGTGTGTGTGTGTGTGTGTGTCGTCGTGATGCACACCGCCTCCTCCTCTTGATGCTCAGTGCCTGTGTGTCAAGAATTAGCGGAGAGTCATAATTGCATGAAAACTAATTTCATCTCTGAAAACCCTATTTAATGGCTGAGACTTTATTGCCTCATCCTCTGTGGCTATAAATTATGTGAATTACTGTTCTTTTTCCTTCATAAGCACATGCGAAATTTAAGCTTCTCGGTGGATAATAGATCCAGTTTGAATAACGGTGTCTTGTAATACATTATAGTCTATCTCCCAGACAACAATAGGCCTTGCAAAACAACGTTCAACAACAGTTTGTATCTTAAAACAGGATCTGGTTCATATCTGTGAGGCTGATTTAATTTCACTGGGCATTTAAAAGCTTGGAAGAGATCTGATACATCATAAATTCCCACTGATCTTAATCCACCAAACACTGGCCTTGCAGAGCAAACTGAGTGCAGCTCTGAAGTCCTCTCCAGGCCCTCTCCACGACGTGAATTTATTTGTGTGAGTGTTTGGAGGAGAACTATAGAGGAATTAGCTTTGTACAGTATTTCTTTTCTTAGGTACAGTAGATGGAGGGTGTGAAATTTATGCTCTAATCTATGAAATTACTGCTGGGCAGCAGATTCCCAAACCCAATGCCTCACTGACACGGACATATTTTCCTACTTACCTCTAGTGGTATCTGGCCGGGAGATAGTTTTGGTTTTATGTGCCCATGGTTTGAGATATCTTTCAGTGAGATTTCTGCTTCCACCGCATTACAGTCACTCTGGATAATCCTCACTGTGAACAGTTTTAAAAACGCTGACGATCCCCCCCCTCCGCTTTTGCCCCCATGCCCTCTTGGATGCCCCTAAGGTAGATAGAACATGATAAAGTGCCCTCTAGGGTGCCCTTCCAGTGCAGAAAACGCGTTGCAGTGCAATACATGCTAGAAAAGGATCTCTTTTACTATAAATGCACATTCTGATCCCCCAACACATGCACATTTTCTCAACTATACCACGAGTCCACCACGAGAGAAGACTACAAGCAAAATGTTCACCATTTTATTTGGGTGGAGACTCAAATATCTGAACAAATTCATTTATTTTTTCTATTTAGGTGGTGAACTGAACCTTTAAACCTCAACTTTTTACAGTGGGGAAAATATTTGGTGTTAATCCATACAAACCAACAAAGCTCTCATTTAAAAACTGGCAGCATGAAGCCACAAATCCTAATCTTTAATTGATAACATCGGCTATACAATGTTGTCCTGTACTGTAAGTATGTGAATGTGTAGCAGACCTCAGTTTTACTGTGAAAACTGAGTGATGCAAGGAGGTGGAGAGGTGCCCAGTTTGACTGATGTATGGTGGGCAGGCGCGGAGGACACACGCAACGGATCATACTTCCGATGGTGACTAAGAGTTGTCTCAGCGGAAAAAAGAACTTAAGTAACCAGGACTTTCCTGGATCACATCCCACTTTGCACCAGGTAGAAATATCTGCAATAAGCCGCCACAACATAAGCCTGTAGGCGGTCTGATGATTAATCTGGATTAAGTGTGATTTTTTTAAATTTATTGATTCATGATTTTGTTTAAATATTAGCTCTTATGTTTGAATTACAATTAATGCTCTTGATCTGATATCTAGGTTTGAAGCGGTTCTGTTTGTTTATTTGGTTATTAGTATATAATATAAACATACACTGTCCAATTATTTCAGTCAACATTCATTTACTTGCAATTATGCATTGATAATGAGATATTAGAGTTCCCCCCTTTCACCAGCAGACTAGCTCCACATTTACTACACATAGACTTGATAACTTTGTCTCTGTTATAAGTGCTTCCACAGTGCATGTTTTTCTTATTTTGGAGGGGAGGATAAAGTCTTCCCTCACAGAGCAGTTTTGTTCGAGTGACATGTTGTTGGAAAAGACGAGCCACATTTCAATTGTGTGCAACTTAACATCTCGTCCCCCCGCTGAGTTCTTGTGTGTTTGTTTGTCTGAGTCAGAGGAAAATGGGGGACAGAGAAGAGAAGAGGTAAAAAGAATATTTCAGAAAAATCAAAGCCCAAAGAAAACTAAAGCAACTCGAGCCAGCCACGTCATGTTGAACATATAATTATATGAACAACATACAAATACAATATAGACAATATACAAAGAGCTGTTTGGCATCGAGGCTCTGACATCATCAGTCCCTGCAAGAATACATTAAGTTCCGCACGGCAGATAATTATTCACTTACATACATATTAAATATTATAATATTTGCTCCGCGAAGACTCTCTTCAAATGTTATGTAGCGTGACAAGATGATGACGACCATTAGTACATGAATGTAAGCTTAAAGGCAATGAGCGTGGCCGAGTGTGGCAGCGGCATTAACTGTAAAAGCAGAGATCAGCACTTTGAATGTAATTCATTAGAAGAAAGTTTGATTGTGTCCGTCTCGTGTGACAAAACCACAGTGGATTTTTCTATCACGTGTTAAATAACTACAAGTCGTGTTTACATACCTGAAGCTGATTTAGCTTAACCTTCTTGTTAGGATGTGCTAGGTTTGTCTATTACCCTGTGTTTTCTGCCCTGCCCTTCGTGTTCTGTGTCTGTTTTTGTCTGTCTCCCGTCTGTGCAGGCTGGCCGTGGCTGACCTATTTCTTCGACCACTCCCTCATTGATTCTCACCTGCTCTGCTCTCACACCTGCATCTCATCATCTCATCAAGCTCCTGCAGTATTTAACTCCGGTTCACCCTCCCAGACTCTGCAAGTTCGTCATTGTACCTTATGTGGTGACTATTACCGTACCGGCTCTGAAGAAACCTTCTTTGTTGTAGATGTTTTTGGAGTCCTGCTTCTTTTTGACTGTTCATCTCCGGACACACTCACCTACCGTGCTAGCCACGCTCAGCCTACCCTCGTCTGCTCACCTGTCCTCGTCGTCCTGCCCTGAAGTTTCCCCCCTGGACTCCTCCTGTCTTGTCTGTTCGTGTTTTGTCTTGGCAATAAAAGCCTTCAAAATCATCTGTTAATGGCGTTTGTTTTTTTTAAAGTTTGATTCCACATTACCAAACATTCAGAACATCAGCACTGGCACTAAAACTGTTGTAAATAGCGCTTTCCTTCATAAGAACAAACAAAAGTACAGTTACATGAGAAAAAAAATCACTGCGACCCGATCAGACTCTTCGGTGAACTGCCTCACGGAAAGCCTCCATCTCGGCAGTGAGAGCTAGTTAAGTCCTGTTTATTTCCAGTGATTATGTGATGAAATTTAGAGCAACCCACAGCAGTAATGTGCTAGTAGGTAGTGTTTAGTAGGTAGAATTTACGTGGGAAAGTTGTTGCAACAAAGTCAGTCCTCCCTGCCGACTCTTCGGCGAACTGTTCCCCGGAAAACAGCCTCCGTCTATGGCAGTGAGAGCCCCACTGTTTACTTATGGTGAATGATGTGATTTCTAAAACTCTTGAACTCACAATGTCGTTGTCTCTTTCCATTATACAGTGGGACGGGATCTCCCTCACAACACAAAGAATAACAGACTTAGTTGTTGGAGACAGCATCTGATGTGTTGATAGGCAGGTAAGCAACTGAAGCTACATGAGCAGAAGAAGAAGAAGAAGAGATACTTTATTAATCCCTCAACGGGGAAATTCTTTTTTCACTCAGTTTTATTTACATGCATTTTAACCCTGAACACACATACAGTACAAGAGCTCATAGGCATGCAATGTGGAGAGAGATGGTGGAGTCATGGGCAGCCCCCCTGAGGAGAGCCCCGTGAGCAGTTGGGGGGGTTCGGTGCCTTGCTCAAGGGCACCTCTCCAGCTACCAGTCCACCTTCCATATTTTGGTCCATGCTGGACTTGAACCGGCCACCCTCCGGTTCCCAAGCCAAGTCTCTATGGACTGAGCTACTGCCGCCCCCCAGTAGCTCAGTCTTCTTTGTTGAAGCATAAACCTCAATAAAGAAGCCAAATGTATCAACACAACTACCATCTCTAAAATGTGAGGGAAAATAATAGACAATAAGGATACTGGTGGAGAGCTGGGGGACGAGGCTACATACAGATAAACATGCTGCGTGTTGGTATTCTGCCATGATGCCCACAATTCAACAGGGAGTAGGGAGGTCAACAACACTTGCCTTTTCAAACTTGAATACTGCATGACCTGTTCCAAGACGAGGAGTGATGGTTTATCTGAGATGCACTACACTACGAAAATGATCCGAATAAATACTAAAAAATAAATACTGGATTTGGACTACCATCAAGTCCAGTTGTGGTGGTAGTACACTGTAACAATGTTAACTTATATTTTTGGCATGAATACCAATTACAAAAAAAACCAAACAATTGTGCCAAAAACTCAACCCATGCTTAAATTAAAGTGTCGGATAATCCTAGAAACATAACATGATTCATTGCAACGTGAGAAATTTCTGTCCATTGTGTTCTTTATGAAGGAAAACCAATTATCAGAGGTCACTGCGTGTTTACTTTATACCAGATTTCTTTGCACAGGGAAGTCTCGGATTCAGTTACATATTAAATTAACTCTTCTTTTAGTGTTGGCTCAGGATAATTAGATAAGTTTGTTTAAATTGTTTAGCTATCACTTTCAGAACTTGATGAGTTCAATGATGTAAGATTGATTGTTTAATTAACTCAAATTATTTAATTTAGAAACATTCCCCAGCATGCATTACATAAAGATTTAAACGATCCAGAAATCCTTCTCTTATTCGAACATATAGAAAGTTGCATGATTGAGACACGTGTATAAAAAGAGATAAAACAGCCTCAGAGGAGTCACATCGTCTTCTCTCTGATCCAAATGAAAATAATGCAAACTATGATGAAGTGTGCACTCCAGCCACTTCCTGCTGTGGGTCATGAGTGCTAGCAGTACAACAACAGCTGTAATTCATAGAAATCGGTGCCCTTGAGGGATCAAGCGCGATACAATGAATCATAAATGGGAAATAAATGGAAATCAAGCTCATTTATCAACTGGAAATTACAAGTGGATACAGCACACAGATAACCGCAGAGTTCACTTAACTCTGAATGAATTAGCACAAGTAAAATCTCTGACTTGGATAAACTCAAAGTTAAAAAGTCTCAACTCAAAATTTGACTTCAGTGTGTTGCCTTGAAATTCTGACTTATTATTTCTCTGGTCGTGTATTAATGATAACACGAGTAGTTACTGTAGCAACAGAACGACTGGTTGTCTTTATTCAAGGTATTTAAAGGACTGCTGTGCAGGATTTAGTGGTATCTAGCGCGTTAGTTGCTAATTGTAACCAACTCACCTCACCCTATTCTTCCTAGCATGAAGGAGAAACCATAAAAAAACAGCCCCTATATGGAGCCGATGTTTAGTTTGTCCGTCCTGGGATACTGTAGAAACATTAGTGGACCCACGGTGTCTGCAGGGTTTCTGATGATTCTTAATTTCAGGTGATTAAGCACTAATGAAAACATAATTATGCATATTATATTCCATTCCTGCCATATTCTGTAAATAGAGCCCCCTAAATCTGACACACGGGACCTTTAATGAGATGTTGTAAACTTGTTTGTAAAATTGTGTTAAGTTTTAAGGTCGACCTTATTTGTTATCTGCTATCAGAAACACAAAAATAATGAAAAAGACAAGAACTCATTGTATGCAGTCATGCGTACTGGCACATACCCACATAACCACAGCCTTATTCTGCGAGCACAATGTCACAGGAGAATGCTATATCAAAGTAAAGCAGGAGAGAGGAGGGAAAAGCTAATAAAATGTGTTGCTCCTCGAAAATGAAATCCTGAATGTACACTAACAGCTGCACCTCCAGTCATCAGTCCGTCAAGCTCCTGAACTTCACGAGCAACACCGCCCTCACTGGACTCCGATGGGGATGAGTTTGCCTACAGGTGGGGTATTGACCGTCTGGTGACCTGGTGCAGCCAGAACGACGGCGAAGATGGTTATGGACTTCCGAAAGAACCCAACCTCACCTGCACCCACCTGCCAAAGACAGTGACGGTGCACTTCTACACTGGCACCATTGAGTCCATCCTCACCTCCTCCATCACCATCTGGTACGCTCGTGCCACTGCCAAGGACAAGGGCAGACTGCAGCGTATCATTCAGTCTGCTGAGAAGGTGATTGGCTGCAATCTTCTATCTCTCCAGGACCTGTACTCCTCCAGGACCCTGAGGCTTGTGGGAAAGATTGTGGCTGACCCCCCTCCAACCCTGGACACAAAGTTTTTGAGTCACTCCCCTCTGGCGGGAGGCTGCGCTCCATCAGTACCAAAACTTCACGCTACAAGATCAGTTTTTTTTTTTTCCCCCGACTGCAGCTGGCCTCATCAACAAGGCCCGGGGCCCCCTCTGACACTGACTTTCACCCACACCCCAGACCCAACACGATATATCAAAGCAAGGTCTACTGACTCTGTTTATTATGCACCAAAACACCAAGGCAAATTCCTTGTATGTGAAAACCTACTTAAGCAATAACCTGATTCTGATTCTGGGTTTCAAAGGCTGTAACTTTGTGTCTTTGTGTGTATGTGTGTGTGCATATTATATGCTTATACTGCTCAGCTGTGCTTTTGATATTAATGTTTAAATCTGTGTGATATACTCTCTTTAGATCTATCTTCTTCCCAGCAGACACTGCTCCCAGTGGGGGTTCAAGGCTGGACTGTAATAGTCAAATGTTTTGGCAATGTATCTGTTTGTGTGTGTGTGTGTGTGTGTGTGTGTGTGTGTGTGTGTGTGTGTGTGTGTGTGCTCGCTCCACCAAACAATTCAGCATGGGTATTGTCTTGTGCAGCACAGTTTGTTCTTGTTCATTATGGATTAAATATATTTCTACCTACAGTATATAAATGTAAACTATAAGCCTACACTCTTACTTTTTTATCACTATTGACATAATGTTTTACAATATCATCCAACAGCTATATATCTCACCCAATCCACAAGTCAATAAATAAAAACGCTGCGCTCTTTATTAATAACCACTGTGCACGATGACAGGTCTTTGACAGAACACTATACTTCACATTTTGTCCCTTTGCGTTTGAAATGCTTTAAATCTGTGACAGATTTCTAATGGGGAAATCTCAGACGGTAGCAGCATTGAATAAATCTCAGGCAGCAGAGTTACCATTAAAATGTTCGCAGAAACATAAAACGAGGGAGTGTTGTGGAAAGAAAAAGTGAAGTTTTTCTTTATGTAGTTGCCTCTGTGAACTGCCTCGTGAAGCCAGGAGCCACGAAATATACGTTTCAGTTTTTATAGGAATGCAAGTTATTATAGTTTCACAAGACACAGCTGAGGAAACAGCTGGTGTTTTAAATGCTGAAAGCCTGCTATGACTGAAACACCTACAAGAATGAGCCACCTTTATCTATTTATATTCCTGGCCACCAGGGGTTTAAAAACATAGATAACAGTTTAAGAGCCACTTGAGCCGTTTAATATCCTGCACTAATCACTATGATATAGTGAAGAACTCCAGTTCTGCTGATGAAGCCATTAATCAAGCAAGTTAAGGCATTAATTAGCACATATTAATATGTTAACACACACATGAAACCTTCGTGTAGACAGTCAAATCAATTAACCTGACTAACGTGCAGAGTCATGTTATTAACAATCTTTAGGATCATTTCATCAGTTGATGCAGCTAGTGGTGAAGCTTTGTTCTGCGTTCATGTGATCACATGCAGACAGATGCCACCAATGTACTGCATTCAGAGCTTCAGCATCATAGACACAGATGGACAATGTGGGTAATGGCAACTCACCAGCCAAATGTGACAAATTTGGCCTCACTGGTCTGTGTATCTTTGCCTACAGATGTAAAAGCAACTACACTGTCAATTGAAAGCAATAACGACATAAAAAAACACTTCAATAAGGTGTTAAATGCAACAGAGAACTTGTTTTCGAGCAGATGCATCATGGTGTATAACGTCATCCAATCCACTCAGTTTTTGTTGGTTTTAGTCACGCTAGTGATCTGGCTCTGAGGCTGAAAATGTAGATCTGCCTCTTTGGTCCAGACTGAAATATCTCAACACCCACTGGAAGGATTGCTGTGATGTTTTGTCCTGACATTCATGGTCTCCAGAATATGAATGCAAATTACTAATCCCCTGAGTTTGAACATACGTACTAGGAGTGTTCTAGTTTCTGTTTGTAGTCCAAGTAGTTTCAGTCAATCATGGTTGAGCAAGCTTTGGTTGCATTCAGGTAAAAGTTTGTGTGAAGTGCAAAAGAGGCAGAACATACACTATATGGACAAAAGACGCCTAACGGTTATACCAACAGGAACATTGTATTCAAATAAATATACTTTAATATGGAGTTGGTCCCCCTTTTACAGCTATAACAGCTTCCACTCTGTGTGAATTTGTGCCCATTCATTCTGTAGAGCATTTATGAGGCCAGGCACCAATGTTTGCTCGCAATCTCCGTTCCAGTTCATCCCAAAAGTGATTGATGGGGGTCGAGGTCAGGGCTCTGTGCAGGCCAGTCAAGTTCTTCCACACAAAGTTGGAAGCATAGCATTGTCCAAAATGTCTTGGTAAGCTGAAGCATTAAAATAGACCTTTACTGGAAATAAGGTGCCTGGCCCAAACCCTGAAAAACAGCCCCATACCATTGTCCCTGCTCCAACAAGACGAGTGTGGCCAAATACTTTTGTCCAGATAGTGTATTAGCAGAAATCTCAGAACCCATCGGTTATTGTTTGATGACGATGTAGCTTTATTTTTCTTTTTTAAATCATCATCACAGATTTCATCTCAATTCGCTAATCCAACCGAACATGAAGGAAGAAGTCTTAGCCCGTATATTTGTTATCTGGCCTCCAGCCTCCAGGGGCTAAATCATTGTCGGATGAAAGCAGATGAGTTGAAGACTGGTATTTTAATAATAACAAAACAACAAGTTACAGTGTAATACAATCCCATTCAAAAACACTAACAACCACATCTTCAAAAATTTACAACAGCGCTGACCTTTGACACGTAACTCTCCTGAGTTCAGCCAGTAGGTGAAAAACAGCGACTGAGGTCAAGTCATCTCCATAACATAGGCAAACATTTCTTGCAGGCCTGAAGTGGATTCTGGCAGCTTCCTAATAAATTATACAAAATAAAATGACTTTGTATTGCATGCAACCAAGAAAATAATAAGCAACTATTCACATATTACCTGACTTTATTAACTAGATCCAAGTGTAGATCTAGTTTAACTGAAGAAGAAGTACATGGTTTATTTTTTTAGTAAACTAGTCTAAATATTACAACTATTATATTAAAAAATAACATATCTTTGAGGTGATCGAGCATTTTCCCTAATTAAAAGATTAGAACTCCCTCTTCGTTGAGAAGGTGAAAGATAGTCAGAATTTTGGGCTGTTGAATATAGCATCTTTATCCACAGGAGGACTTCACTCTCTCCACTCGACTTTCAGATGTTTTCCTCATTACATATAAATTATTTCTTTTCTTTTGACATCTAGAACCAAAGACGTTACACGCATCACAGTAAAGAAGTGCTTCATTTAAAATAAATGTGTCCCACACCCCCAGCTGTTCCCTAGTCTTCATTTAATTTTAAATATCAGCGTGAAAGTTGGCAGTAGGCACATTGAGATAATTAAATGTTAGTGTTTCAATGCTGAGAACCATCGCCACTACACCGTGTTGATTCAATAGCATTTCTTCAGCATGTACACTGTGGCTGCTGTAACCTTCAACCTCAACGATATGGCAGCCTCTCTGACCATAACACGATATTGAATCAACAGCTTTTGCTATCTAGTCTTTCTTTTCCTTTTTCATTCATAAAGAATGACTCACATCCTTTATTCTATATATATATATTTTTTTTACACCAATCCCCAGGCAGTAGTTTGTGCTCATGCAGAGAGCCCAGATCACATTGAGTATTCAGATCACTACCGGCCACTTTGCAGAACTTGATTGTGGTAATGTAATGATTATGAACTTGCTACCTGAAGTACTGGCAGTGGTGATGCAGCAGCAGGCAGATTTTATGTGTTTTTTTCCCTCTGCCAAATTGTTGGCCAAAAGTAAAGCTGCAGGCATCTTTCCCTCGCTTTCAAACAGGTGATTCATGGTCACCGCTTTCGAGCTTGTCTCATGTGTTCAGCTGTCTGAAATGGATGCTCACTGCACTGTCAACACGCAGTCAAATCGCCTCATCCAAGTCATCTGGAGCCTTTTTCGTCGAAATGTTGTGCTTGAGCAGAAAGCAGTAGCTCGCATCCCTGAGGTGCTCCAAATGTAACAAACCAAAATGTGAACAGAAAAAAAAAAGTATATAAACACTATGAAAACGACCTGAACGCAGCTGGTACCGGCATTGAATAAAAATGTTTATCCTGCAACAAAACCAATTGTCTCGGGTTTGAACAAGCCAGCTGTGTTTTTATTTAACTTTATTGTGTGCGCCTCTGTGTGTGTGTGTGTGTGTGTGTGTGTGTCTGGTTTTGTTTGCTGCATGATGGCCTGCAGTGACAAAATGACATTTTGTACCGATTCAGAGAATTTTCCCCAGGGTGATGGTGACAAGGCACACAGACACACACGTTCAAAAAAAAGGCCTGTATGCACACACACACACACGCGCGCACTTGCATACACAAACAGTAATGCGAAGGCTGACTTTGGACAAGTTTGACTGAGGGGAAATGAGATACTATTTCTGCTCACTCAGACAATAGTATTCCTTTTAACTCGGTGGCAGAGACTATCTCAGCAATCACCTTGAGATGGAGCCTGCAGATAAGACCAGAATAGATGGGCATGGAGATGTGGGAGAGATAAAAGTCTTTAACAGACAGCGAAGGATCTAATTAGCACAATGAAGATTTCTGCCGTCTGGCTGAGTCAGCCGCGGTGTCATCAACCTTTTGTGTCAGTGGAGGGAAAGTATTGTCAGGGATAAAAATTCAGTATGTTTGGGGAAGTTGCAGTGGGAGGTAGAAAATCTGTCCGTGTGTGTGTACAATATGAGTGTGTTTGACACAATCATTCACCCAGATACAGTACACAGAATGTTTTCTATTGTTTACAATACCTTTCGCCCACATATGGTATATACAGGTTTTTGTCTGCGCGTGTGTTTGCTGGCATTTCTATTTTAATGAACGCCATATTCTCAGGGGTTGGAAAGAAATTAACTTTTTTTTTGGAAGGAATTCAGCAATGATGGTGCACAATGATGCCAGTACATCAGTTATACCTTAATAACTTATGCTGAGTGACAGTAGCAGAACTTTTAGTAAACAAAACACTGAGTTAAAGTCAGGTTTGGGTCATGTAATAGAAAAGCACTACACAGCCATGACTCCTATCATCTTAATCACTTTTCTTTTAATTCAGCATGTATTTTAAAAAATCATATTTTAAGCTGTTAAAACATGCTGATTGTCCTAACCAAACCTAAACGCCCCCAAATAAAAAGGCTCACGTGACACCGCGTTTAAGAAGGTGACATTTCTGAGGGATTATTTTCTAGTGCAGTCTTCCATTTTCTTTCTGTGGCTGTCAGGTGATTGACAGTAAGCACAGCGTAGGTGTGAAATAATATTTAAAAAGAGAGAAAAAAAAATCAACTCCCAATGAAACAACAATAACACTGCAACTATAACAAAACCAAATTAAGGCTTCCTGTTTATTGTGATGGATTACCAAGCACAAGCAATTTTCGAGTCTGTGGAAGTTGTTTTTCAAACAGCGCGAAAATGAATGCCATTAATTTTTTTTTTCTTTTTCCATACCTTCCTTTGAAACAAAACAATCCCTGATATCTTAACTACATTGACTGCAGCCAAACACACCAGCATAAAAAAAAAAAAAGAAGCAGAAAGAAAAAGAAGCCACCAAGATAATTGGCAGACGCTTACAAAAACACACTTTTAAGTAAGGTTTGGGAATAAATGTAGTTAACGAGGATCCTCACAAGTCCAGAGAAGCTCTGCCTTTAACATTGTATAAGAAAACACAATCTAAAAAGAGATCTGAAGTGTACACGTGTTGGTATTCTTAGAAACTGCGCGATGTGCATGTTTTAACGCTGAAATGAGAGACTTTCTGCATGAACCGAACTTGGGCAAAGAATGAGAATCACAGCCGCAGACAGGGCTGTTATATATGATGATAAGACTTATAGCTTATCTTGATGTATGGCACAAGCATCTTCAATAAATTTAAACATTTGATTCATTGCCTGGATGCATTCTGGGGGAAGCACAGGACACTGCATTCAATATAAGACAATCACTCATTGGCTCTGCGTTTAATCATAGTCAACAGACATTTTAATCCCTCTTTAGTGTATCAGGAAATAGTCCTACACACACAGACGCCAGCAGAGATAGTACATTTAGATTAAAACTACTTTGCTTCATATCTTTTATATCCTCTTCTTCATCTCTTGACTATCAAATGAAGGGCTGACAGCTAAGATCTCACCTCAAATTTGTCTAATTAACTCACAAATCAATTGTCTCCATTTTCGTATTCTTGTTCTTTATGTAACGGGAAAATCTGGAGAGAAATATATCAGATAAAAGTGATCACAAAGTGATCGAGGAGAATTCAGAAGCTCCTTCCGTCTCAAGTGAAAGGAGAACAAAAAAGACTCTGAACAAAAGATTATTCCTCCAAGGTAGACTCAGGTAAATATGAGTTCCTGACTACATTTGTATTTGTGCTTTTTGTCTTTAGTGGTGCCCTGTGGAGTTTTCTCGTAAACAAACAAAAGTTCTATTTACATTCAGTGTTAGCCACCAAAACACATTGTGTGAATCCTTGAGCGCTAACAAATTGTGTTGAATGCATTTACCTCCTCATAAAACATTTGCAAAGTCAATTTCGCTTAAAAGTTTGAACCCTGTATTGTTTACATCCACGTCCTTCCTTCTTGAGGGAGTGTGCATCTTGATGTATTTACCACCACCTGTAAATCAAACAAAACGTGAACCCACTCATAAATAAACTATGATAGTGAAACCCCATAGCGCTGATAGAGGTCATACACTCCACATGGTACCTTTAAGTATGACCTTATAGACAGAATATCATCTTCTAAAGGGAATAATGGAAGGAGAGAGGAAAGGACAAGCAGAGATACACTGAGTTTCATGCTATTGTGACATATTCAACACAAGACGGCACTTTATATGGTAGAGCTGTCAACATTCATTTAAAACTGGGTTATCGCATATGCTGCTCTATTGTCACAAACAGTATCAACCTAGAATCAGCGCAGCACTATTCACTTTAAAGGCAAAACAACACGAGTCTCAGGAAATTCTTCAATTTGAACCACCAACAGTAAAGTTTATGTTCAGCGCTGAAATGTTTAATTTTTGCGAGATAATAGGATAAAAATGTTTTTGTGAAAACATTGTTGAAGTTTCTCCCAGAGCCAATAATTTGACATGTTTTTGAATGACATTTAAAAAAAGCTGTATTGTCAGTGCCTGGGTGTACATGCCACTGTGAGGTGCCTACAAGACGAAGTTATCATGGCAACTGCTGTTCTCTTTTCACAAGTGAGTAGAGACTGAAAAGGCAAATGTGGAGACTCTGCTTTCAGAGACTTGGACAGGAGTGTTATTGCTAGCTCTTGTATTTTGTGTGTTTTAAAAGAGAAATGTATGTTATTTGCAAATATAGCACGAGAGGGTGTGCTTTATCGTAATTATTGGCACGGCAGTAATGCAGTATGGACCGAGGTGCTTGCACCAAAGTTTGCAAGCATTTTATGTCTTTATCTCACAAAATATTCTGACTTGGTCTGTATTAGTCGGCCTTCAGTCTTTCAAAAACAACATTTTCTCTGCGGTCACGAAACTGTTTGCTGCTCTCTGACGTGCCGCACACAAGGGAGGCAGCACCTGCATTAAAAGGGCGGCCTAACAGCACATAAATTATATTCATTAAAGAAAGTTGATTTAATTATCAGAACAGGAGGTCATAGACTGTACAGTCCCACTGTGGTTCACGATTTATTTTCATGAATAAAAACGTCTCAAGGAGGGCATCACTGATTATGCTTTTTCCACTCTTCATAAAATTAAGATGTGAATCAAATGTTTTTTAGATTTTAACAGCAAAGAAAATAAATGATGTTTCTGTCAGTCAGTTTTGTTCTTGTTCTATTTTCTTATACAAATCAACATCATGTCCAGTGAAAACAATGTACCTGTGCACCTTTTAAGTTAATAAACCACTCATGAAAAGTTGACATTTTGGAGATACGTGGTTTCCACGGGAGGGCGTTGACAAATTCCTAATGGATGGAGGAAAAAGGAGGAAAGGTTTGATAACTGGTCCCCTGCACCGCCTTATTCTGGTGCTCCCTCATTTAGGATGATCTAATGTCAGAGGCTGTAACTCCATCCATCTAATGTTCTCCCTCCTCTCCCCTCATCAGTCTACAACTCTGTGAACGGCTGACTACTAATATAGATTGATTATATGAAGAAATATGAATTATTTTAAAGCATCCAGAATGTATTTCTATGATGTTTTGGATCCTACTTTAGTTTCTAACAAACTCAGTCGCGCTGCAGTAACTGGAGCAACAGTAATTTCATCTGTCCTCGCTTGCTATCGTCAAGGACAAGTTGAAGTAAAAAGGTCCAGTCATAACTCATTAACATTTGGGGCTGATTCAGTCTGCTGTTGTTGTTGCTGCTGGACAAAATGAGTTGTTAATGACGTTGTGCAAATATTTATTGAACAACACTGATTTTCAAACTGTCTCATTGGCATTTTCAACAAAATGTGACTCACGATAATCAACTTTTTCGCGATCAAACTCGGTCATCCCAAGTGACAAACAAACAGAAGAGGCACACACACACGGACACGAACGCACAAATACAGTTTGTCCCCGTGCGTCACGATGAAAAAACCTTTCCAAAAAACTTTTTTTTAATTTTAATCTCCCGTACATTGCAAGGTACCACGGAAATAAGTTACACAAGTTCACCAAGAAGGAATTAGACAACTTCATCAGCCAATGACTTAACAGATTTAAGGTCACATGAGATGCGCTCTTCCAAATTACCAAACTTTTCTCCATTAATAAATAAACAAAATAAAAGCCCTCCACCGAGCAGATAAGACAAACAGCTGCAGGGAGAGATCAGAAGGCGATGGCGCACTTCTCCTGAAGTGCAACATTTAACAGTTTATTGAGCACAGCTCCGTGATTTCATTACAGCGTATTTAATCCAAAATTAATAAGGGTGGTTATTAACCTTTTCCACCCTCGTACCTTATTAGAGTTTTATTTCACTGATGTTTAGAGAAGCGTAATGAGGCCCACACTTACAGAATTTATGTATGTGTGTATTTGCGTCATGTGCATGTGTACCTCCATGTGCGTAAGCCCCATGACAAAGAGACTGTGCAGGTTTTTAATAAGAGGGTAGGTGTTGCTCGCCGCCATCCTGTCATTACTGTCATTGTGGATTGAAGCGGTACTTCTTTGTGTGCGGCTAGCAATCATAGAGGGCGAGATCTTACCTCAGAGCTCCACACCTCGCCGGTACAGCGCAAGAGCTTATTTTAACACCAGACTCTCTGTCCTCAAACACTTTGCATGGCACATGCTGTCACTTCTTTCTGCATGAGTACGTAGGAGCTTCTCCCTCTTTTCCTGACTGTCTCTTTACTTGTTTATGATGATCTACCTGCCTGTCATCTCTCTGTTGTTTTCTCCCATGTTTCTCTACATCACTGTCCATACATAATTGACAGTCTGCTTTCACTTTTTCAATGTGTCAGTGCACAAAACTATTTGGGCATGTTGTTTTTCCTGGTCCTGAAATCACAAGGTTATGTAATCGTTAAAGATTGGCAATTAAAGCAGCCTCTCTCGATGTTTTCAGTCTTTGTCCTTCACACATTGTACTGGGACATTGCTTCCTTTCTTTGTTCACAATTTTTTGTATTACCACTCCCTACAGTACCTGCATTCTCATGCACATGATAGAGCAAATATAATATTTCTCATTTTCCTCCAGAACAACATAAAAAGCTTTTTCTGGTCTGTCTCTTTCTGAGCCTCGCTTTGTAATATTGTAAATGGACTCGTATCTATAGATCGCCTTTCCAAACTACCGACCACTCAAAGCGCTTTTAGAACACTTGTCATATTCACCCGTACATTCATACTCTGATGGCAGAGCGCATCAGGAGTGATACAGCTCTTCCTATACAAAGCACTCAAACTGACACTAAGCTCAACCGTACACACACATTCTCACGCCGACGTCACAGTCATTGAGAGCAATTTTGGGATCTGTATCAGGCGCAAGGACATTTCGACTGGATCGATCGAACCAAACATTTACTAGATGATGACCACCTGAGCCGTTTTCTGACCTCAAATTGCTGTATTTCATGTCTTCTGTGAAAAAGAAGACTCTGTTGGGGTGAGCACCAGTTTGTAGTTTGGCTAAAATGTGTCATGGTCGTGGTTGATGGTCAAAGTTGACTGATGATAAAAAAAAAAAAAGTGGTCTCCTGTAACAAAGTCTGACATTCTGTTGACCCATCCAACCGGATCAACCTCCTCCCTCTGTGGACTTGGGAATAACATCATGCTACTTCCTCCTTGCTCCGTGCACTGAGAATTAGTTTATCACTTCTGCATATTTGTCCCCATATGAACCTGCCCTGTCCTGATCTGAAATGAACATGTGAAGATCAGTTTATTCTAATCAGATCACTCAGAACAATCCAGGTTGTTATGACTTCTACGGAAAGCCCCGTTGTGCAAGGCCAGGTCAACGTGACCTTGTCCAGATCCTGGAATTCTTTGGTATTTTCCAAAAGCCAAAGCCAAGAGATGTTGAAGGCAAGTCTGGCGCCGTGAAGCCGAGCCAAAGAGTGTTGAAATAACCTAGTGACCACAAGTAACTTGTGTGGCTAGTTGGTGTTATTGGGATTGGGGGTGGTTGCTTGCCCTGTTTTCTGTTGAGTATGAATGTGAGGGTGTTTCCACATATCTGCGATCTGATCTTTTTCTTGATTCTCTTGGTGTCATTCTCGCCACCACATGTACAAATGGCATAATTTCCCACAGCCAGTGGAGTCATTTAAATGCAAACATATGTCATTTTAGGGCTTTGAGACAACGATGACGCCAAAACATCATAAAAAGGCTTCAGTTCATCTCAGTAAAGCTCCCTTACATTGACGTGGTGATACAAAGATGAAGTTTCTAGAAGCATGTGACCCTTTATATAAAAATATAAAAACTAATTAAGTTTTCCCTTAAAGTCGACATCTTGAGCAGGGAATTAAACTCAGGTTGTCAAATTTTAAAAGGCAAACAAAACAGCAAATCCATCCCTGTGGCAACTTAGAGGCCGCTACAATCAACCAAAGTATTTCTGTCCTGCTGTTACCTCTTTCACCTTTTTTTCTAGTCTTAGCTCTGTCACATAAATCCCTCCGTGGTGGGAAGATGTATTTCTCACATTTTCGGGCACCAACTGTGAGCCTGTTTCACAAACTTTAAGGAGATGAGACTCATCTATCTCAAGACGACTTTGTTGTTTTTTTGTTTCATATTATCTGTGTCTTATTGTCTGTGTAAATTCCCCATTTATTGGTATGTACTGTTCTCGTACTGTTCCACATGACAACACATTTCTTTTTTTTTTTCATTAGGTTTTCGGTCCTTTTCCTTTTTTAATTCTGCCCCGTCCTGATCTTTCTTTTCATTTTTTCCTCCATCTCACTCATTCTTCTTGGTCCCTTAACAGCACAACCTAATTATAACACATTTTTAATCTTTCACTCACTTTTTGCTCATACCTTATCGGCTCTCCCTCACCTCCCTTCGTGTGCCTTCCATCTCCCTCAGTGCCTCGTTCAGTGCAGGCCAGAATTACAGACCATCCTGGATAAGGTCGTGTTTTTGTCACTGTGACGGTAATGCCTGGTTCAGACTAATTATGTAGGAAGCGGTCCTTGTCTCTACACTGGGGGCGAGGGTGCCAGAATTCAAGGGGTTATGAACAAATTGGTTCCGGTGGGAGACGGAGGACAGGAAGCAGTCTTTGATGAATGAACCAATGAGATACAGCTGCTCGAGAAATGGAGTCCACCGTCTGTGTGACTCTAGCTGTTTAGCTGACTGATATATGGCATCTGTGATTCTTGTTAGAGAAGAGTTTATTCAAAATTGACAGAACAATGTGTGGTGCACAGCGGTTCTATTTCACCTCAAGAGACAAGGTCACCCTCTGGATTTCTTCATTCTGAAAGCTGCTTGAGACTTTTTCTTCTCTGAATCAAGCTTGCATGAGTTTTCTCTGCATGTGTTTAGATGTAAAAGTGGAGTGACAGTGAAAAATGAGCAAAAATGGTAGGAACCACCAGGAAGAGGAGGTTTTCAGGTCCGGCGTGGAGAGGAATGCTGTGAGGGGGTGGAGCTGATGTCGTGCCAGATCCGGAGCTGGACAAATGGGCAATGTAGCTGGGCTCAGCAGCCTCTATGGACATAATGTCAGAGGTGAAAAAAGCAACGTCACTTGACGGAGAAAGCTAAGAAGAGAAAAAGACCAAACAAGAAGCCACGGACAAGTCTGGGACTGACTTTTAGATGTAGAACTTAGTGAAATGAAAGGCTGGTAGACAGATGGTGAGCTGGGCTTCTTGCTGTTGGACTAGAAAGTAATATTAGCTGGCTGCGATGTCTAGTGTTTTTGCACTTTCTTTATGTTTGGCTGTTATTTAAATTTTAAAGATTTAAAAAGTCAAAATATTGCAAAAACTTTTTGGCTGAGGTAGAAATGGTGATGTGTTCATAAAAGCAAAAATGTGATTAAGTGCAAATGGAAACAGACTTAGTGAATAAATCATAAACATAATAAACATCCGCTGTGACTTCCACTGTATTTAAGAGACCAAGAATTGCATAAGAAAACATCAGACCTGTGTGGAGCGATGAGGAGACTGTAACCTTCCTGGAATTAACACATTAAATAAACATGTGCCATATTTCTATCACATTTTCCACATTATTCTCATAAACGCGACATTTGACTGCTGCTCTTTTATTTATGTCATCTTCTCCTGCTGGTTTAATGGCACCCGGCAGAATCAGGACCGTGCTCAACTCCTAATATAAGCTTAACAGTAGTGGACTAAAGTAACATTTGTTCTAAACTTTGATGAAAACGTGACCACTGTCCTGAATTGCTTTCTTCCTGCAACTTCTTGGACATTTCAGTCACTGAGTGCCTCATACTTACAGGATTACAGAGGAGAACTCAGCAGATGGTGGACAATTTTCTTAGCAACCTACAAGGTTAGGTGTGTTCAAAGTGATGCAAAGTAAATTTACTTCAAGCAGAAAGGTCTCTTCCATTAAAGTCAGTACACGTAAAATCAAAGATAGTGCAGGATTTCCCTGCTCTACAATGGCAGTAAGTGCTCCCTGGAAAATATGCAAAGAGGACCATTCTTTGCAGTGGTGTTGCTGTAATAAAGCCACCAGAGACAGCACTGAACACTGCTGAACAGCTCTGAATTCATATAGAAGCAGAAATGCCTGGCCATGATACAGTACATAGTTTGACAACGTTGGATCAAGACTGTGAAGCTACCGAAGGTTTGACATGGTCCAGTCCACACAGTGAGGTGTAGGACATGCAAGTTACTTCACAGAAATGGTAATCATTAATTATTTTGTGAGATATAATTCTATACGTTCATCCCAGGATTGTCAAGTACTGATACTTTGAAACTTCAATACCATCTATCCATCCATCCATCCATTTTCTGCCTATCCTTATTAGGGTTGCAGGGGTCGCGTTCCACCCTGGATAAGTCGACAGTTCATCACAGGACACAGAGGCAAACTGAACCTTCGATTTAAAACGATATAATCTCGTCATTTACTCATTTGATCATATCTAGTACCAGAGTACCGAAACAGATCTACAATCAGAATGACACTGTCTTCACCTCGTTCTCCTCTTCCTCCCGTCTACTGATCACACAGATGCACTGCAGAGACAAAGAAACGTCATCAGGTATTATGTAAAGCAACACACATAGGTTTCAATCAGCTACGTTATTAACAACAAACCTCCTCTACATGTGATTTACCTGTCACTAAGTTTTAGTTTCTTGGGTGACTTCAGAAAAAAAAAAAATACTGCTGTCTGTTCTTTTATGATACAGCAAGAGAGAAACAGAAAGAGGCGGGGCAAGCAGGTGTGTGAGCAGTAAGGTGTAGGTGTGTGTCTGGGGAAAAGAGAGGGAAAAGCAAGGTGAGCAGATTAAAGTAGTTTATGAGTAAAAAGTGGAGAATTAAAATGGTAACATAACAAATAACCAACTAGAAATAAGGTAATGCATTTAAAAGAAATATAACACCCACCCTACTGGTACTCGAGTTCAGTGAAGTTTTCTGTACCAGCACCGTGTGTGTATTTTGGTAATAGTATACTAGTATTGTATTACAGTTTAAGATTCTGGCATTGTAACATTCTCAGTCTGTCCGACTGCCAAACACAACAAAGTTTTTCCAGGTCAGACTCATATATAGGACAGTTGTACGCACTCCAGGAAACCATACTGTTTAGACCTGCAGCTGCTGCTGAAAGTTCACAAAACTCAGGATAAATGTTTGCAGGGGGACATTTAAAATGACTTTTATGCACAGGAGAAATGTTTGTACTCTTCTAAGAATTACTTCTTAAGCTGTTAATTGCTAATCGCCCCAAACACCCTATAAGCTTTTATCTGATGAAAAGGTTTAATTTTTTTTTTTTTCTTCTTCATCTGACATCAGTCTCATTAACTACACATCCTGCTCTTAGCAGTGACCTGTTCGCAGCGACCTGCTCGGGCTTATGGGTAAGCAAATTCAGCAGATCTTAACACCTTCTCCGCATTGCACCTGATTGAGGGGGGGGGGGTAAAAAAATCCCCAGCACGCATTTTTCCAATCCTCCTGCACCCCCTCTAATCCTCCCTTCCCTCTCTGCTTTCATCCATCCCTTTAACTCTCCTTCTGTCCTCTCTCTTCCTCCTCTCCTCTAGCTCTCTCTCACTTTACCCAGCAGGCTGGAGCAAGATTCATTCAGAGCACAATCAGCACGAGACATGAATACAAAGCAGAGCTGCGTCACACACACACACACACACGCGCACACACACATGCACACAAACATACACAAACACTCACTAAATGTCTCTTCAACCTCTGAAAGTGATGATGAGCTGGCTGAGTGAGAGGGCCGTACACACATGCATACCCACATGCACACGTGCACACACACACACACACACACGCACACACACACAGACCGACGCACACTATCTTTAACCTCTAGAAGTGATGATGAGAAGACAGAGTGCAGAGAGCTCTATAACACTCTGTGCTGCTTCTGCACACTATATTTAAACTGCTACTTTACTTTATTCCTTAAACTTGTGCATCCCGATGTGTGTGCATACGCGTTGTCCGTGAGTGTGTGCGAGTCACGCTGGAGCCGATGCAGCAGTATGGATTTTTTACCTTTTTCACCTTTCAGTACTGGGATCACATTTAATTAATTTCTAATGTATATTTACATTGATAATTAATAGGTCAATGTGAGGCCTTTGGCATAACTTTGAAGAGCTTAGAGATTTAAAAGGTCAAGTCTTTGATGGCTTCGCAGTAATTTTGAGACTCTCTTATAGATTTTCTCTGGCAGGCGTCCTCGTGGTTTATGTGGTAATATGTTTTATGAGGACAAAGAATGCATTTCTGATTCCATCCAGGCTTAAGACTGAGAACCAGAGTCTAAATCCTGATACACTGCCTCGTCATTTGGAGCTACATTAGCAATGTGGCTTGCAATTGGCTCTCGTGTCATTCTGTAAGTCTATGGGTTGGTTGTCCATCACTTTGGTTCACACTAAAATAAGAAGTGCAGTTCCTTGAATGGCCACTTGGTCAGTCTTCCGTAAGGCCCCATGTTAAAATGTCTTCACAGCAGAAATTAAACATGTTTACAGCCTAGTACAAAAAAATGGTTCAGGAGCGTGGAAGCTCTGATTGACAGGTGGGTGCCATCACAGATGGCTTGTTTAAGCAATCAGGCTTCATTCAGTCCGCCTCAGCTCCACCCATGCTCCACATCTTTGCCCATTTTTGGATTAGTGGAGAGAAGGCCGAGGCAAGAAGACTGCCAAGATGTTGACGGCTAGAGCCACCACGCTGAGTTTCACAATGGCTCTTCAGAAACCTGTCACGGAGATTATGTCCAAGTTTTATGTCTCTGTCAATGAATAAAACCTGTTGTCTTTTTGTCTTTGGTTATCCCGACCTCTAAACCTCAAGTTCTCACTCATCCTGTGTTACATCTCCACATTTACTTGATGGATTGTGACAAAACTTCAAACATTTATGGATGTGTTCTTTTGACCTTGGTGATTCGCTGACTTGTACTCCACTTGTGCACCACCGAGAGCATGCTAAACGCTGGTGGTGATCTCGCAGCATGTTAACATTGTCTTTGTGGGCGTGTTAGCATGCTGGCATTAGCATTTACACAGAGCTGTTAGCATGACTGCATACTGTACACAGTATGATAAGTGACAATAGATCGCAGTGCAGAAATAAAAATGATTTTCAAGGTCATTTTTAAAAAGTGAGAGCACTGCATGTCCTCAGCACATATACGGACTTATTTGAGAAATAATTGCATGTTTGTTTGTTGACAGAGTCATTGCTATTGCAGTTTTTTTACTTACAGACAACAAAATCAGAATCAGCCTCAAAAATCCAGCATCAGCTATGCCACATAAACAGCTGACTGATCTTGTTTATGATTCCTTAACAAGGCAGTCGTATTAACTTGCAAATGTACATCTGTTTTCCTGTCAAACAATACTCTAATGAGGCGCTTTGCCTGAGTCTCCCTGCAGGTGTTACAATGACCAAGACATGAGACCTTCGGCATCCTGTCACATTTGTTTTTCATAGACCACATTTATGACTCATGAACATTAGTCATCCAGATTTGTGCGCAGAAGAAGATCATAAACACACACATACACAAACACACTTAAACAGAGAAGTGCCGTCGACACAGTACTTCATGTCTTATCAGAGATCAATATTTCATTTGCTCTCCTCCTTTACTTAGATGCTGACTGGCATCCCTTCCTAAGGGGACAGCTCAGGGACATGCACACACACACACATACGCTTACACGCTCCCTCACACACCCGACGCACACACCGACACCGCTCAGGGCCGTTGTTTGCTTTGACTGACGTGTCGGCCGTGCTGTGCTGACACCTCTCTGACACTCTATCCCTTTCAGATGCACATCACTGTTTACCAACTACTTTGAGCAAAACGCCACAGTTCAATGTGTACGTGTCCTCGTGTATGTGTGTGTCCTCGGCGCTTCCGGTCTGTCATCATTACACACTTCCCTCGTTTCACTTTTACATCACTGTTTACCCATTTAATCAAAGCCAAACTGTGTGTGTTCCCCCGCCTTTGTGTTTGCCGGCGTGTGCGCGCATGCTCCGTGCGTCGCTGTCTCTTTGGTGGGTTTTTCTTTTTTTTTTTCTTTGGATGGTTGTTTGCTGTTGTGCTCAGACTAGATCAGGGGAGCGGCTGTGTTGTTGTAACCCAGTGAATAGGCACAGTGTTTAAATGCAAATTCACAGCACTTCAATGACAGGGACAGGGAATAGAGGATTGGCAGAGTATAGGGAAGGGCACAGACAGGTTGAGGTGACGGAGAGGGAATGAGGGATTTAGAGAAAGGGGAGTTGAAAGATGGGGAAAGGGAGATGAGGGCGATGAAGGGGTTGGGGGGGTTGCAAGGAGGGGAGGAGACGAGGAGGTCTGGAAGTAAAGAGGAAAGGACAGAGTGAATGGGTATTTTAGAGAGAAGGAGGAGAGAACAAAGGAATAGAGCAAGAGTTAAAGTAATTGAAAGCCATCACCGCAGTAGCTGGCTGGGAAACTAGAAGTGCATGACCGAGCTATGACTGAAGCATCACTGATTGCTCTGCAGTGTTACCGTGTGTGTGTGTGTGTGTGTGAGAGTGTGCATTTCTATTAGAGTATTAGTTAGAGTACATTATCACGTCTTTGCCTGTGTGTTTGTGCGTGTAGACCTTGGTGCACACCACCTGTGAAAGCTCATTTAACCAATGAGACATGTCTCCCTCTGTTTGATGAGACTTTTTCATTCAGCCAAACTGAAGTGTGTATAGGTGTGTGTGTGTGTCTCGTTACCTGTTTTACATTACCCTCAGCTAATGTATTTAATGAAACTGCAAACAATTGCAGCAGTTGTATGAAATCAGGTATTTTAAAGCCTCACTTGCAGTGCTGAAGTACCGGAGGTTGATTTTGCAAATTGCACCGCTATAACAAACAATTTACATATGTTTTTCCTCTGACATTGAACAGTTCAACCAATATTTGCAAAACCTAGCGTCTCTCAACATTGGAATCAGCAGAGCCACAGTGACAATTTGGGATGCCAATGTTGAGATGCATCCTGGAGCCACTCCATTAACAACAGATGGAACGCCAACTTTTTCATAAAATGTGTATTTGAGCTTTTTCTTTTTTTTTTTTTTTTTCAAACACAGCTGAGCCTTGTTTCATAATGCCACTAACAGCCCTGGATTGGAAAATTTGCCCAGAAAAAATGAGGATGGATGCCATTGTAACTGGTTTCCAATCAATACTGAAGTCCAGAGTTTTTCATTTGATTAAAAGCAAACAAAAAAAGTCACTTTCTGACCTTGAGAAATTACAATTTTTTCTGTTCCATTCTTTTAAATAACAAACTAGACATCTCGACTAGACATCTGTTTATTTTTGTGCATGTGTCATCTGTTCAAATAAAAGGTCATAGGTGATGCATGTGTCAGTTTTTTTTGCTGCCACTGTGACTGTGCCATTAACCCACAGCTATGACAAATAGCACCCCTCCTACACACACACGCTTCCACCTACACACACATACACACACAGTGATGTTATTGTCATCCATCCCTCGAGTGAAGCTATGACTTCTATCAGGCTTGCTATTGTCAGCTTTTCTTTAGGATGGAGAAAGGAGCTCTATCTCTCGGCTGATGTATGGTCCACCCATGCAGGCTCTCGACTATGGCCATCTGTATCAAAGTGCCTCTCTAAATGGGTTTGCTGTGCATCGCATACTGTACTATATACAGTACGTATACATATAATGAGGAGCTATATCACAGCTTTCAGTGTATGAGCTCATCTGAGTGTTATTGTCAGCTGGCTTGGAAATGAGACATTCATTTCCAAGCCCACACACAATATAGTGGAATTCTTGTAAATGAAGTCCATACAGGGCAGATTTACGTGCATGGAATACTTATGCATAGAATATAGAGAGGATGTTCTTATGTATAAATATTAGCTTATATACCGGTTAAAGTAGTGCTTCTTTGACACAAGCGTGAGTGCGGTAAGTTGATAAGTGGCTTGGCCCTAACCCTGTCCTTGGTTTATTTTTTTTTCCAGAGGCCAGAGTGGTTGTCATATGTTATCTGTGCAAGCTGTCTCTCTGTATGGATACTAATGAACTTGTGAACTCCATCGTGTATGTCAAGATCTTGGATAACGAGAAACAGGTACAGCAGGCAGCTTTCTGGGAATACAACAAAATTGTATTGCAAGTGCTATTTTTTTATACTATGTGTGCTTTATTCCCTTCAGAGAGCCGGGGTGTCCCATCATGCACTGCCTTCAGTATCAAAATAGAAAAGAATAGCACATTTAGATATGTCGACTGTGTTTTTTCTTCTGCGTCTTTTTTTCTTTCCAAAAAAGTCACTTCTTTGATGGCTTTGTTGACTGTTCCAAAAAAGAACATCTTTTCCTGATATTACAGCAGTTCACTCTGGGGACATTTTTTTGCCCATTTCAAATGCATTAAATACATATTCAGTAGACTATTGTTGAAGTGCCGGACTAAACAAACAAAGATAAAATGATGTCACACTCAGGAGTGCGTTTCTGCATCACTGCAGCAAGGGAAGAATTTAAACCACTGAAGGTCAGCAAATACAAGTTTTCAGCTGCTGTTTAACAGCCTATTCGAATATCAAAAGTATTTTAATGCAGCAGAATGCCTCCTGTTATTGTTATATTGTAATATATGCATTGTATTTGCTGTTGGTTATTATTATCGAAAAAATAAATTAACATTTTAATTGTTAACAGAGCTCGTGTTTACCACTGAACCAGACTTTTCTTTTATTTTTACACATTTGGAAAAAAATCTGTTTTTCTTCAATACACCTGCAATTATGAGAGATATATTATTAACACGCAGAGATCTTGCCTCACAGTGAACTCTTGTCAAGTACGACTAAGACTCACTTTTCAAAGGGATAATTTAGGCGTTTTGAAGTGGGGTTGTATGAGGTACCTATCCATAGTCAGTCAGTGTGTTATCTACAGAAGATGGCAGTCAGCACACCCCCAGCTTGGAGAAGCAGCAGAGCTTCAGCAGCGCAGCCTAGGAAAAACAAGCATGAACCACCTTTGAAATCTTTAGAAACATGAAGTTTGATTTCAGCTCGATCTCTGAAATTTCTCACCTAAACAGTTGATCTGCTGCACGATGCAGTGTGCGGTGCAGTTGGGCAAATTCCACTTACGGGCTTAGAAATATGAAAGTTGTACAGTTAGTGCCAAAGAAAAGGCTTTCTGACGTCAAGGTAAAGTGGTGAAATATTCTTAATACAGCATGCACTTAAGCTGATATTGATTTTTTTTTAAGTGGGCCTTTTTGTTTGGCTAAAATATGTTTTGTTGCTGCCCCCGTCCACTGCAGTGCACGGCTCCACTTGAGTGCCAGGACTCCTGTCTGGATGCCTCACCAAACTGGGGGCGTGCTGAAAGACACCTATTGTAGGTAACGCACTGACTACGGCTAAGTGCCCCATTTATTTTCAATTGGAAATACACCATTTCCACACAGTCAGAGGAATAAAGTGTTCTTCTTAGTCATAGTTCATTGTCTCTCTCCTGTGTGGCTGTCAGTCAGCCCTCATACTGTACGGCAGCAGAGGAGGTTCAAAAAGTAGTGTAGCTGTCTTCACTGCATTCAGCACCGAATGCTGAGCATGTCAGAGCTGCTCTGTGCTTCCATTACAGTTACAGAGAATAGACTCGGTTTGTGCACGTGTACAGCCCGCCGTGCTGTTATCCTGTGTTGCTCTGTTTACAATGATGCAGCAAAAACCAAAAAAAATGCAGTGATTTGACTGCCAAAGTGCGATTTTCAGGGGTCAGCGTCACTTTATATAGTGTTGAGTCCTTAAATCAATAACAAATGATGATATGTTTGCAAAATCTATATCATCAAAGCAGCAGTCAGAAAATGCAGTGGAGTAAAAAGCACAGTGTTTGTGTGAAAACAGTGGAGTAGAAGTTGCATACCCTTCGCCTCAACCACTCAAACACAACCACTGAGGGAGTTGTTGCGAGCAGTAATTGCGGAGGCGGCGGTCTATAGGGACTCGGCTTTGGAACCAGAAAGTGGTCAGTTCAAGACCAGCATAGACCAGCCATTGTGCGGAGTTGGTCACTTGAGAGGTGCCGGTTCACCTCTGGAGCACTGCAGAGGGGCTTTCAAGCAAGGCACCTAACCCTCAACTGCTTGGGGAGCTGTGCGGCGGCGACTGTTTGCTTTGGCATCTCTCCATCTCACCATCAACTGGATGTGTGTGTTTGTGTGTGTGTGAAATAATCAGAGTGAAATGATGACTTTCCCCGAGGGGATAAATAAAGTAATTATTATTATTACATTCATAATAAACTTTCTCACAGTGCAGCAGTTTGCCACATTTCCTGGCCTCCGTCTCCACTTTATCTGCATCATTTGACATCATCAGACATCTCCCATATTGCTCCAAATTGCAGACATACAGCATCTCTGAGGTTATGATGGAACACTAGTATTTAAATACTCACTCGTGCTTTGTGGTCTACGTGTTTCATAATATCCCATTTCCAGTGAGAGCACTGCAGTAGCAAGTGGAGGGTCTATTTTAAGTGCCGTCAGATAGCTATATGGCAGTGTGGCTATATTTAATAAAAGTCTCCCGAACACTGCACCAATCTCTCTCCCCGGGGCTATCTGGATTTGACTGGCCATGTCTGCTCCCATTTAATGTGAAGTGGCAGACAGAAGACGTGTCAATCTCTTTCCCTCTCTCTTTCCTGGGGTCTTGTCTATGGATGGAGGAAACAAGGGAGGAAGAAGGAAGAAGAGGGGGTATGTGTGAGTGGTTATAATATCTATTTCTTGGTCTATTTCGTTTTTGACCTGTCTATGCAAATCCTGTCTCCTGACTCTCCCGTTTCCCACACCCCACCCGCTTCTTCATCTCCACCAGTGCCTCTCAATGGGTGCTTCATGTTTGTATGACTGTCATACAGTATATCAGAAATGAATGCACGCTGAGCTGCAAGATGAAACATCTTAAATTAGTTAAATTGCATCAATCTTTTCTCAGTTTTTTCTTCTTCTTCCTCTCTTGATCTCCAGCTACTGTACATTTTTTTTAGTATTAAAATTTTTTGGCTGTGCAGCAGTTTTTTAAGCACCTTGGTAGGTGGAATGCTCATCACGCCAACACCCTCGGCTTTTTATTTCTGTCTTACCGCTGCAGAACCATTTCTAAGCCCATCTCCTTCCTCTTCACACAAGCCTTCCACCCCAAGGCTATAGCCATGGCGTAGAAGGTGTGTATAGTGCAGTGGTATACTGCAGGGCAGGACAGAGCAGATGACTCAGTTCTAGTAGCTATACTGCAAAGGCAAGCCCAATATATATATATATATATATATATATATATATACACAGTACACTGTGAATCAACGCAGCATGGGTGTGACTCCAACTGTGCAGCTTTGGTCTGCCTACCTACAACTGTGCGGTGTGGTCCGGTGCTGCTCCATAACATGAAATATCCATGAGTCAGATTGAGTGTACAGATGCCACTGTACCTGCTGGGCCCCTTAACAGGGGGGGATGTTTGTGTGTGAGTGTGTGTGACTCTGTGAGTGTGTTGCAGAGAGAGAAAAAGGGGTGAGGGGAAAGTACATCTGTCATTTTGTACCCCTGCAGAGTGAGGTGTGTTTGGATGCGTGCATCTTTTGTGTGTGTGTGTGTATGCGGCGTTTGCAATGTGAAAGTACTTGTGTGCGCTCGTGCATAAACACTTATGTACATCATTAGGGCTTTAATCAGGTATCAGAGCTACAGTATAGGAAAGAGAATCAACAAGGCAAAGTAGGAAGAACACAGAAGGCTAGGTGGTGAGTACAAAGAGTGCATCTGTCAACCTATTGGTTTCCCTGCATGTGTGGGTGTTTATGTGGTAGGAAGTGTATCGCACCAAAGAACAGAGTCAATATGTCTCATATTACGTGCCGGAGGAGGGAGATTTGAGGACAGCAGGAGGATAGATGAGGAGAAGGAGTGAGGAGCAAGAAGAGATGGCTGACTTGGCAGAGAGGTAGACAGGAAGAAAGTGGCGGGAGGTGCAGCGAGAGAGAGAGAGAGAGAGAGAGAGAGTTGGTTTGCAAGAAGAGATGTGGGGGGGGGAGTAAAGGCTCGGATACGGGGAGGGAGGAGTTCAGGAGGAGGGGAGGTCAGAGGGGAGAGCAGCAGGTAGCGTGTACATCTGTCACCTTCTGCTCCTCCAGGCCAAGAATGCCCAGGAGGAGCAGGGGAGGAGGAAGCAATGTGGGAGTACGATGCCACTAGCAAGAGGAGCATCACTAAACAGCCCTATATTTATTTTGCCTTATATAGCTCGAAAATGCTCAAAAGCTGTGCCTCTGAGTGGAGTGTAATCCATTTCTTTTGGTATCTCAAAAAATGCATATGCTAGCTGCGTATTTTCTCTTTAAAATGTTTAGTCTATTGTAAAGGGAGACCGGGCACAGCGAGAGGTGAGAGAGAGGGAGAGAGAGAAAAGGACCCGAGGAGAGGAGAGAGGATCGGCGTTGGTGGGAGCATGAGCCACGCAGGCACCGTGTTCATAACTCTACCGAGGTTGATATTGTCCCAGAAACTTATGAATAACATCCCTGTGTGTCAGCTGGTCTCCAAGTATGTGTGTGTGTGTGTATGTGTGTGATGAAGCAGAAAAAGTCATGGGCTTAGCCACTGTCGCATCGTGCGGGCGGCCTCCTCGTCTCTGTAAAGTCCACCGGGATTTTAAGCGAAACAGAAATGACCCAGAAAGACAGGACACGCAGCTGTCCGGACGTCAGAATATCAAGGAGGCAACTCAGTTCACATCAATCTCTGCACAGCTTGACTCTGTCTGAACAAGTCATTTAAACCTTCAGTACATTAAAGAAGACAGGCGAGCAATCATTTAACATCTGTCTTGTGAATTAGCTGCACTTCCTTTATATATATATTTACAGTGTTCTTTATTAAAAGCATACCCATTTACAACTTTGTATGCATTCGCCACTGCAGACAAATCACGCATTTGTCCATTTCATTTTACTTTTATTCTTTTAAACTTTTAGAACCAGATTTCACTTTGCACAAAAATAACTTTTATGCTCAGAACGAAGCATTTGCGACGCTCGCGCTGCACTCCTCCATATTTCAATGTCAATATGAATTCAACATTGTACAGCTCTAATAACAGATGCCGGGTTTTAGCGCAGACATCGAAAATAAACACATTTAACAAAATTGTGGGGATTTAATGAAATAATTTGTTATGTGGATTGATGTATTGCGCCCAGTTTGAGTGTTTTTCTCTCTCTTCAAAGTCACCGTCACTACAGCGTGTCTCTTTAATTCAGTCAAGTGTGATAGAAGTGAATGGCTACGCGAGGTTATTGGGGGGATGGGAAAGCAATACCATCTGTGTTCAAATATGTCTGCTCGTGTCTAGCATAAGGTGTTTAAGATGCACGTCTAGCAATGTGTACATAATCTGTTACACACCATTAGGTGTAAGAGGTATGCATGTTTTAAAAGGAGAGAGAGCTAAAGTGAAATGAAGTGACTGTGGTCTGATTGAACATTTACTCAAAATGTTGAATGATGAAGTTAGGCTTCAGTGCTCCGACAGTCTCATCGGCGTATTGACTGACACATCCTTGAGAAGAGGAGGGAACTGGTAAAAAAAGAATAAATAAAACACACATTTGAGATGATCTTTATTGGTATTAAAAATCCCTCCTCTAGTTTTTCTTTGCACCGCGGTTCTATGCATTTATTTGCTGGCAGCGTTTTTGTTTGTTTCTGTCATTTCCACAAGCATTCATTCCAACTAACTACGGAAAAACAAATGATGCAAGGAAAAGCAATGTATTGCTTTCAGTCTCGGCGGAATATGGCTCAACAAATCAATGTGGTTAATTGATGACAGAGGTACAGATTCACATCACTAATTCTTCATAGCCCAATAATCAAGAGGCTTGAACCGCACTGAAAATCCAGCAATGTTTTCATAAATCAGTGATGCCAGTTTACTAATTAATCAAATCAGAGACATACATTTGCCAAAGTGACTCGGCTGCAGTGCTTCACATTGACATGCGTATTGATTTCGGGGTTGGGATATGTAAGTCAGCTCTAATTTCCAACAGCGTTAGAACTCAGCCTTAGCACCCACCTGCTTTGCAGTGCAATCCTGTCCGCCAAAATGCTTACAAACGTCCGATACCCACTGACACATGTCAGGGAAAAACCTTAAATCAATATGATGGTTAATTGGTAGCATGTGCACGTGTGTGTGAGAGCGTGCATGAAATTCTCCACAGTGTAAATGTGATCCATTGATAGATTTAGCTACCCAATAACAGATACTGTGCAATAAGTGCCACGGTGCTAGTTAGAAGCACTTAGAAATGCATAGTGAGTGATTAAAAGGACCAAGTGTCGGCGGAGTGTTTGTGCATGTACAGTATGTTTGTATGTATGTGAAGTATTGTCTGTATGAGGATGTGTGTATGTGTGTCTGTGTCCACTTGATAAAAGGCCCAAAGGCTTTATTGAACATCTCATTGACTCAGCTTTGGGTCACAATCGGTACAAACACATTCATTCTTCGAGTCCTTCTTGTCTTGTACGGATGAGCAGTGCTCTGAGAAGAATAGAAGTCAAGCTGGATGTGCGAAGCTCCCCACAGAGATCACAGAACAGAGGAAATTATGAAAAATTGAAGATAAAAAAGGATCAGATCTTTGATCAGATCCAGCTTATTATTTTACAATTGGAACGGAGGATCTCTCCGAAAAATCAAGGATAGTGCTTTGTTCGTTGTCCTGACACTGCAGCGAGGTTCCAGTTCATTAGCTCCACCTTTACCATGTGATCCTAACTGAATGCGACACGAGTGTCTGTCACCGACAAATTCAGCTTGATTGCATTGGTTTGTAATGGGATGTCCTAACTGGCCATGAGCAACGTGATGCAGTGTCTCGAGATGAACTTCTGAACGCCTTGAAGGCCTTGTTTCTATTAATTCCTCTCTGTCTTGTTGAAGGAACTGCATATGGCTGATGAAATGAGGAGTTATCTATACAATACCTCCTCGTTTAATTACAAATTAAGGTGTTGGCTGACTGGAGGGAGCTCACCAGGGAGCTAAATGTTAAGGTGGCGTAGCCTTATTAAGCTAATAACAATCTACTTGCTGTTGGTAAAATTGTATGTCATGTCTTTTTTCAGTAAAAACAATGTTTGTTTGACACAACAGAAGTGCAGATTTAATGGACTCAATGTGGACTAACAGCATCTGATATAATGCAATGTGACCGTAGAGGGTATAATAAATATAGACATAGCCTCTGTGACGTCACCCAGAGGTTTCTGGAGAGCCGTTGTGAAGCTCAGTGTGTTTCCTCTGGCCGTCGTCATCTTGGCAGTCCTGCCTCCGCCAGCTCCTGGCGAGCGTGGTTGGAGCTGAGGCGAGCCAAATGAAGCCTAGCTGCTGAAACCACCTGTGACATCACCCTCCTGTCAATCAAAGCAGCCACGCTCTTAAGTCTGCATAACTTTAAGCTTTAAGAACAATCTATAAAAATTAACCCTCAGTACAGTCGTCATGAACGGGGAAATTAGCTATAGAGACCAAAACTGTTTTTTGTACCAGGCTGTAAACATGTTTATTTCTGCTGTGAAGTTTTTTAACATGGGGACTTATGGAGGCTGACTCATTTTCACTCACAAAACATTATAAACGTCTCTCAGTATTACAGTGTCTAGTACAACTCTACCATAGAGGATGAGTGCAAAAATTAGCACACAGCTGAATAAACATTCGTCTGACTGTGTCAGTTTTACTTTCAGAGATAGACTCAGGATTGTTCTAATGGATTTTTATCATATTACGCAGGTATTAAATTTATAACTAAGTGAATGGTTGTGTGATTTCGGTAGAACGCTATTGCTATATGCAATTAACTTTTTCATTGATTTATTTTGGTTGGTTTCACATGAGTCAAGTGTGCCACACTTTAAATCAGGCGTGTGCACATTTGCATTTGTTAATTGGTCAAATGATATGAGTGTCTCCCCAGAGGTCAGGAATTTCAAAATGAATGTTGTACATGCACTAACCACACAATACAACGCTCATATGCAAGCTGTTCTTTCACTTTTTTTTCCTCCCCGTGTCCTCTGTTGTCTCAGTTGTGCAGCACTACATTCAGAAATGACTCTTTGAACGATCACTCTTAACCACAAGGTCCATCATACTGTATTTTAGAAAAGCCACTGCAAGATTTCTGTGTCATTTATTTGCATAAGCAGTCAGTTGGCTCAGCCAGAGAAACACACTTATGTGAATTGGTTTTGGGCTTTCACTGATGGGAGAGAGCAACGTTCACTGGAATTAATGAGCAGCAATAATTAGATACCTCATCAATTGTTCAATACATGATAGGCGCTAAAATTATTACTAACACCTAATATCTTATTATATAGTAATTAAAACAGAGCTTTATATATATACAGTACAGACCAAAAGTTTGGACACACTTTCCCATTCTCTTAAATGAGAAAGTGTGTCCAAACTTTTGGTCTGTACTGTATATATATCCCATCCATTTACAATATTCACCTCACTTTACCCACAATCCATCGCCTTCATTCCCTCGAGGTTCTCTGTGGTGCAGATCATTGTGACACCGTGTTCGGCATCAGAAACAAACTGCAGCATTGTTTCCTTGGAACAAGACTGTCGCTGAGTTTCTTTGTTTGGTGCACACTTGAAATTTGAACCTATCAGCAGTTCCAACAGGCTGGAGAGACACTTTAATTGCCATTTAATGATTAAAATCCAATCTGTCTCTCGGTTTTTTGGGGGGAGGGGGGGGTTCAAATAGTTTTTCAAACATATGGCTGTTAGAAAAGAACTCAGTTCTGCAAAATAGAAAGAAAAATATATAAAACATGAACAAAGAAGCTGTTCTCATCAGAGAGTATGGACACAATATATACATTCTTTATTACTGCTTTGTTAGCAAAAAGCGCAGGTGGTGATGCTATACCTGCTGTAGATATCTTACTCTATATGTTTACGAGTGCTTCATCATTGTTCCCTGCTGTCTTATATTACATATTACCCCTGCAACCAATGTTTCTCGTGTCTAGCGTGTAGCATAAATTAAAGAATAAATTTGGATCCATGCCATACCTGTGATATTTAAGATTAATCCTACACACTTGACACCTCAATACCTTGCTCATTCCAGCTATTTTGTTAAATATAAAGTGTACATGGATAACTTTTGATTTATTAGATTTTCTGTAAAAGTTTTCAGAGTTATATTATGGGAAGGATGTAAATATTGTCACTGTAAGATGGCTCCTAGGGTGCAGGCAAGGTAATGTGTAGCTAACAAACTACTGCCTGGAGCGATCACCTCTCTCCTGCTGGTTTGTGTCCTTGTCTGCAGCAACATAAATACACGTGTGTGTGTGTGTGTGTGTGTGGGTGAGTGTAGGTGTGTGTGTGTGTTTGTGAGTGTGTGTATCTACAGTACATGAATCACTGGCAGCCTGTCATAAGAGAGGAGGAAGAGAGGGAAGGAAGAGCAAAGAAGAAACGGGGAAGGTAAGTAGAGAAGGCAGAGGCAGTACAGAGAGGGTAAACAGGATTCAAAAGGGTGAGGAGAAATTGGCTAAAGATAGAGAATAATGCAGGAAGCATTTGTTTCTGTGTGTGTGTGTGTGTGTGTGTGTGTGTGTGTGTGTGGTGAGGGATGCGGTATTAGAGAAACAAGGAACAACACAGAACATTTCCACCATTTAAACCTTACAGGACAACACCGGGAAATCACTCTGCTGGGTTCTTCTTGGAGGTTGTTTGTTGCTGCCCAGGAACGTTCAGACAAAACTGTTGCACTGCTGTCATGACTGGTCAATCTAATGTATGATTATACCCATAAACAAGTTTAGTTGGAGAAACTCGTTGGAAAGAGCTGATACATTCTTTCAGCCTTTGAGCTCCTGTGCAAATCATCTTTGTTCTAATCGTTTTTTGGTTATTATAATTTTTCACAGTGAAAAAAAAAACAGATTTTTTAAAAAGGGCAGATTGGTTTAAACTAATTTTCACCCACGTCGTATGTCTGCATGAACTCGGAATTGCTGTTTCTAACTTCAAGAGAGTATTCATCCAATTTCCATCCAGAATTTAGTATTATTGATTTCTTGTTTCTGCTTGTCTCCGTTTCTTATAACCAAAATAAAAATAATAACCAGTATAACCTTCATTCATCTTGAAGTACGAACCATTTGCAAAAAAAAAGTTGGCACCCTGTTTAAAATGTGAATAGAAACAAAATGCGATGATGTATCCCCATATTTAATTAAAAATAGCACAAACACTTATCAAATGATAAAACTGCCAGCAACACGTTTGAAGAAAAGTTGGACGGTGGCAACGAAAGACTGGAAAAGTTGCAAACTGCTAAAAGAAACTCCTAGTAGAGCATCTCAAAGTGAAAAAGTGCAAACTGTCAACAGGTTGCAAACATGACGGGTTTTAAAAGATCATCCAGGAGAAGATCCGCCTTCTGTGAGCTCATTTAAGATGGACTGAAGTGAAGTGGAAAACTGTCCTGTGGTCTGACGAGACAAAATTTGAAATTCTGTTTGGAAATCGCCACATCCTCCGGGGTAAAGAGGAGAGGGACCATCCAGCTTGTTATCGACACAGCATCCATGATGCTCATGCTCATGGCATGATGGGCAACGTACACATTTGTAAAGGCACCATTAATGCTAAATGATATATAGCAACATATGCTGCCAAGTAGATGATGTCTTTTTCAGGGGGGATGACCTTGGTCTTCAACAAGAGAAAGCCAAATCACATTCTGCACGTTTTCCAACAGCATGGCTCCTTAGTTAAAGAGTCTGTGTACTAAACTGGCCTGCCTGCAGTCCATACTTGCCACTATTGAAAATGTTCGGCACATTATGAAACTTAAAATATGACCCTGAACTGATGAGCAGCTGAAATCATCAAGCAAGAATGTAAAAACATTCCACTTTGAAGATTACAGCAAAGTCTCCTCAGTTCCCAAACACTTATAGAGTGTTGTTAAAAGAAGAGGTGATGAACAAAGCGGTAAACATGACACTGTCGCAACTTTTATGAAACATATCGCTTGCAGGAAGGGCATATAATTTTCAAAAAAAAAAAAATTTCTCAGGTCTAACATTTGATAAGTTGTCTTTGGGCTATTTTATATGCAGTTTCAAGGATTTGCACATCTTCACATTTTGTTTCTTGTGCATTGACTTTTTTTAAGAAACAGGGTTATAGATGAAGTATGAGGTTCTCAAAGTTTTACCATAAGTTACTTAAGGTTACCCTCTACATACTACAAGTGACACAATCAGTTTTTCACTGGTGAGAGCTGTTGTGTAAGAACAGAGCGAAAATGCTGAACCTAAAAGCAGCACTACCTCGAACGCTGCACACCCACCACATTCAGTCTCACCGCTGAACTTCAATCAGCTTCAACTTCAACCTTGTTTGTCTGTGGCTTTCAGTGTGTGTCTACTCTATCCGGTACAACACCACCTCAAAGAGGAACCACAAACTATAAAAAGAGATTTTTTTTTCACACTGTAGGCCTACACAGTTTCGTCTGCTCCTCTTTAACTGTTACAAAACAGGCAAGACTGACTGACTGTCTGCACCGAGAATAAAGCACGTAGCCCCAGTTTGTGCCTCTGACACACAGAGTAGCTCCTAGCTGCGTGAGGATTAGCAAGTCTGACAAGCATCTGCAGACAAAACGACATCGGAAACCACATATAAATCATGTCAAAACAAAAATATCAAAGTCTTTTACAATAAATCCAAATCCATCACTTGCCGATCTCTAATCACTTCATACATTATCTACTGTGTGGAGAAACAGATCAGAAATCCATTTTTACAAAGCGATAAGAATTTTAAGCATTAATCAACTAACACGTTATCTATAAACTCGCATGCACTCAAATTTAGAGATTTGGTGAGAGAAATGGCCAAATTAATGTATAAAGTTAAAAATAAGACGCTTCCACGCTGTGTTTGGCATTTGTTTCGAAAATGAATTAATGAAATGAGACAAATTTTCATGTTTATCAAAAACAAATTAGAACAAATGCAAAACAAAGACGTGTAACAGTCACAGCAGTTCATTTGTGCAATAGTTTTGAAATATATACAACACACTGAAGTTAATTATCTTATTTTGAACATATTTTCTATTAAATCTATGTTCAAAATAAGAGAATTAACAAATATCAAACAGATATCAATACAAACTTTGGGTATAATGTATGGAAATACATAAAATGTATATATTTGTAGCGTATAAATCCAAGGGGATCCAAACACCTTTTCAGTCAGTATAACTTTGATTAACTTGATTTATTTATTCAAGTATGTTTGAGTTGTACAACTTGAAATTATTGAACTAAACTAAACAACTGCATTTCTTCCTCTTCAGTGGATGTCACGGAGGAGGGGGGAGTTCAGGAGTGGATCCAATTGCAGACGTTATATGAAAAGACTTTTAAATAGATAGATAGATAGATAGATAGATAGATAGATAGATAGATAGATAGATAGATAGATAGATAGATAGATAGATAGATAGATAGATAGATAGATAGATAGATAGATAGATAGATGGATACGGAATTTTATTTATCCCCGAAGGGAAATTCTTTCGTTGCAACAGCATTATAAATAAAATATACGTAAGAAAAATATACATATGGACTCGTGCAAAAACTTGTGCAAAATATGTATCATCTCAACTGTTCCAGAATGAGTCACCTCTCTCTGCACAGAGGGAGTCATTATACAGATGGCAGTTGGTAGGAATGACCTCCTGTAGCAGAGGCCATTATATATATATATATATATATATATGTGTATTTATAAAAAATATACTGTATATCGCAGGCGTTGAACACAAAGGAACACAAAGCAATCAAACTAACCAAAAGGTGGCTGGAGACCCAGGCAGAACCAAAAACCAAGAACACAGCAGAGACAAATAGCAGAGACACCTAACGGACCAGGAGAACCTAATCAGGGACAGGTGCAGAATCAAAAACAGGTGTCAAAACAAGGCAGGAAGTAGAATTAGACAAGACACAGACAGGGCAGAACTACAAAATAAAACAGAAAACACAGAACAAACTCAAAACTGTTACAGAGGAAGTAGTTACAACACATGGGCCCGCCGATAACTTCTGTATTCCAAGCTTATAAAGATCTTCAGGGCTGATGAACAGTAACGTTAACCGAGATAAACAGCAGGGCCACGGCGATGCGCGAGCACTCCCCCATAAGACACGTGAACCGCAGAGCCTCCGAGCTGCTAGCTCTACTACGAGAGCTGCTCCAGTCGCCGCTCCCTCCACTCCACTGTTGTGTTCATTAAATATGCGGGGAGCTCTAGCAGAATTTGAGAGTGTAAAATCATTCTACAATCCTGGCAGCAATACTGCAGCGAGGCAGAATGTCAGCAGTCAGACAAGGCTTAAAGGTTTAATTACCAAACAGTCTTTGGGTTCATTGATTTGGTTTTCACATTTCCAAATGCTCTCCTCTCCTGCTACTTCGCGCGCATTAGTGACATGAACGTTTTCTACGCTCTACACACCGCTGCAGTGTGCTCTACCTTGCAGTGAGCTTGTATCATACCTCCAATCCACTGTAGAGAGCTTCAAATGGTCATTTAGATCAGGAGGTGGCCAAGAAGGGAAGAGGCAGAAAACAAGGAGACAGGCCGTGTAGAGACAGACAGATGGAGACAGAGTGGTGGGCTGGGTATGTTGGTGATTGATGAGACTACAGGGGAGAGTTAGACTCCTGACGTGGTGTGATTCTACTGATTTATATTTAAGGGAGTGCTCTATCACTCTCGGAGGGGTGAAGGAAAGACGAGAGGAGGAGAGGAGGGGAGGTGAGGTGAAAGTGAGGACATTAGATCGCCTCGGCAAAAACTATCTGTCAATCAGACGGGTTGTTCTTCAGAGATCGGCACCTCGGCTGAAATGAACTTTATTTATAATAACAGTTGCTGTTGGATTTGTGTTTGCACCCATATTTTATGTCAGTGTGTGTCTATGAGTGTAGGCGTGTGTGTCACATGTGTTAGTGTGTGTGATGTTCTTCTTCATCTGAATGACAGTAAATAAATCACTGTTTATCTTCTTTTGCTGTGTGTTAGCGCTGTGTCAGCGTGTGTGTGTGTGTGTGTGTGTGTGTGTGTGCGTGCGTGTTGGTGGGTGGGCGGGGAGGTGTTTGAGTGTGAAAACAAACTGGATAAAAAAAGAACTGACTCTAGCGCTGAACTTTTCAAAGGTACACACAGTTGTACAGTAGCAGCGTCTACACACACACGCACACACACACACACACACACTCACAGAAACTCCCTTGTGGCCAAAAGACACAAATCCTTCAAGCAATTAAAGCACTTCAGCAATATCTCCGTATCTAATCACAAGACTTAAGATTACGGCCGTGACCAATGAGGATAAAACGCTTTAACTCTGTGTATCTGTCACATATTCAAACACTCATGTTTGGCTAACAGGGCGTGAAAATCCACAAATCTCCGGAACCAATCGCCAAAGCATTCAGGTAAATAAAAATTGAAGTAATTTGCTCGGAAACAAACTGACTCACTGATTATATAATGTTTAAATCCATAATTCATTTATAGTCAGGATTGGTAAAATAACAGAACTCTGTGTAGGGATTAAAATACACAACTGTGCAAACCTGATGACAAAATACACAGATAAGAGAAAAAAATATTCATTTCACTAAATAATAAAATAAAACCAAAGCAACAAAAGTAATTAGTGTGCAGCAACTGGCATTGACAACAGTTGTTATTAGCAGAGATAAGCTCCTAGTTAGCAGGCTGTTTTCGCTGGTTTGCCTGGAATAAATTAGCAGATGATTTGATCGCATCATGTTGCTTTTATGAACCATTTTATGACACAGACTGTTGTCTATGGCTGTATATCAGCGAAGACATTTACTATACAGGTCATGTGTATCAGTCACACAGGCTAACACTGCATCCACACACACACACACACTCATTCATGGTAGACATCAAACAAAGAGATGCAGACAAAGGCAAAGGCACATGTACTAGTAATGCACACAAGGGAACCAAGCTGTGATCATGACTGGGGTAATAGTGAAGCCTCAGAGGGGAGTTGCCCCCAGGCTTACCTTAACATGTATGACAAGATCAGATAGAATATATGCATGTTGTGTACAAAACAACAACAACAGTATGTTCAAAAAAAAAAAAAAATGCACATGCACAACAGACACGTGCACGTAGCCACGCCATATGCATGCAAATCCTCATGCATGAATGTGTGCACAGTATACATGTTTTTGCACGACTGGCTGTGCGTCTCAGACTGTGAATGTTTTCTCAACTGTATGGCCAATGCAGGTCAATTAATAATGCAACACTTGCAGAGGTAAAGGAGGCCTGTGTGTCTGGTAGAAGTGTAGCAAAAGGAGGGGGGGAGCCGGCTGACGAGGGGAGAAGGAGGAAGAGACGGTGGAAGACAAAGAGAATGAGGTGATGGACAAACAGCCAGAGAGTCGTGTTAACATGATCTAGATGGATGAAAAAGAAAGGCAAGAAACAAATATAGACTGTGTCTCTTATTGTTTTGTTTTTTTTCTTAATTTAAGCAAATCAAAACTAATTAGATCTTTCATTTCAAAGCTACTAATAACTCTGTCTCATAGCAACTAACAAGAAGTGAGCGTGAAGCAGATTAGCGTCTCGCTCAAGAGTTCTTCAGCGTGTGCCTGTTGTGGATTTGAACTTTGACCTTTTGCTTTTACTGTCTTTACCACTCCCTCCCCTCACCCGACTTGCCTTGTCTTGTTTGTGCATGATCGTATACGCACATTTGAACATACCGTTCATATAATATGTTTACATGTGCTTACCTCACGTCTGTTCCTCCTGCCAGGAGAAGAGAGACACGGGTCGATTAATTGGAAACGGGGAGCTGCTTGTGTTTCATTAATGTGATCGTCATGTTTCCGGGAAATGATTCACTTGCCGTGAAAATAAATAAAGGAGGATAATTAGCTGAAAACAAGCTCTAAGTCAGCTTATCATTACAGGGGCCTCAGCAAAGAAAAGTGCAGGAGAAGGAGGACAGAGAGGGGGGGGCAGTAAATAAGGGACAGGCAATGTCTGCCTCGGGGATTTGTAATGGTTGGGAAGCTGATTTGAGGCTGACTGTTAGAAGAAAAGAGTCACAGTTGGTAGGTAGGTTAATATACTATACCCAGTACTACAATGCCTTTTAAAACCATTATAGCAGAGGCGTTATTAAACTGCAGTCATTGTGTATAGGCTGATGTGTTCGGGGTGAGATGGGGATAGAGAAAGAGAGCCAGGGGTACGGACGGGATGGATGAGATTAAAGAGGTCAGGAGGGAGAGAAGGGGTGTTGGAGGGTTTTTATTGTCTGTTTGTTTGAGATGCAAGAAGAACGGGGGGGGATGTGATGGGGGGAAAAAAAGGAAGGAAGGATGCACGAAGGTAGAAAGCGTCTTTCGAGAGATATGAACGGAGCGTCGGAGGGGTACATCAGCACATGACTGCATCGCTGGAGACGCAGTGAAACTAGTGGCCCAGGAAGAAGTGTGGTGAGCCAAACAGGAAGAGGTGGAGAGAACATGTCAGGGTGTGACTGTGTGTGCATATGTGTGTGTGTGTGTGTGTGTGTGTGTGTGTGTGTGTGTGTGTGTGTGCGTGCATTAGGCCAATACAGGAGAAGATGTGGGTATCGAGGTGCGAAAGGGAAGTGATGAGGATGAATGTGAGTATGTGCACACATGGCAAGGAGTGGTGGTGCAGAATGAGAATAATAAGGAGGTGTATTCCTTTCTGCAGACAATAGGGCCAAGGGTGGGTGGGTAAGGTCTTGAGGGGGCGTGACACTTGAGAGGCCAAAGAATAGTAGGGGTGAGCGTCTGTGGACTGAAATGGGTTGAGAGGGAGGGGGGAGTTAAGGTGTGGGAGAGGACAGCTGGATGTACAGTATGAAAACACAAATCGTTTTGATTGTGGAGGAGTATAATAGAGGGGGGGCAGGGGGAAAAGAGTGGGAGGACGATAAGGAGGGGGGGGGGGGTAGGTGGAGTGGGGACATGTGAGGCAACGAAAAGCGGAGGAGAGGAGCACGGAGGGGTGGTGGCGGGTGAGACAGACAGAGAAAAAAAGGGAGGGAGAGAGAGAAGAAAAAGAAAAGCGAATCGCTGCAGTAGAGCTCCTCACCCACAAAGGAACCCCATGCAGCCTCAGCCACCGAGCCAGAACCACTGCAGCTGCGACTGCTGAGGGTTAGTGGGCGTGTGTGTGAGTGTGTGTGCGCGAGTGCACAAGTTTGCGACCAAGTTAAAGTGTGTGTGGTGTGTGTGGTGTGTGTGTTTTTCTGAACCTGTGGTGAGGACTGCGGCTTTGAAACCTCGACCACATGCAAGACTGAGGTCTGAATCTCTGCAACACACTGCGGAGTGTCAGTGCAGAAGTGGGTTAGAGAGAGAGAGAGGATGAGAGAGACCTGAGAGAGAGAGAGAGAGAGAGAGAGAGAGAAAGTGAAAGAGCAAGAGATCGAAAGTGCCAGAGAGACGGAGAATGAGAGACTAAAAGATTGAGAAAAACAAAGATTAAACAAAGAGGAGATGAGGTCAAAAGGAGGGAGAAAAAGGAAGAGGGAAAGAGTGAAGTATGGACATGGTGTAAGGCAGGAGGGGAGGGAGTGAGTGAGGCAAGTCATGATGGAGACAACGAGTGATAAAAGGGTGGGGGTGGTGGGAGAGGGTGGAGGGTTGCTTTGCATCGGAGGGAGGGGAGCAGTGCAACGTTAGGAGATGTAAAGTGAAAGAAATAGATGGAGTAGCTGAGAGCAAGGGAAAAGGATAGGAGAGTTGGATTAATGAAATAAATGCAGAGGAGGGCTCTGGAGGAAAAAAAGAGGAGATAGGAGAAGAAGGGAGGCAGTAGGAGAAAGAGAGGAGAGATAGAAAGAGGCGGCTGAAGGGGGAGGAGGGGGTGCAGAGGCAGAGGAAGAGATTAATAGTTTTGTAGATCTGCTCCTGTGTTGCTACCTCAAGAGTAATGCATTTTTTTTCTCCAATCCTTTCTTCCATCCTCCTAGATTCCCTTTTAAAAGGGCTTTTTGAAATAGACACAGACAGTCGCGCACACACACACACACAGACATGTACACAGATGCACACACAATGAATATCTGCTGTGATTCATGTAAGCTGTCTCCATTCCAGTGAGCATTTGCCAGCTCACTAATAGGAGAAATTCTTTAATACTGCGCCACTGTGGATTTCAAAGCCACTTACTGTAGTTCACATGTCTCCGAACACATTCAAAGGCCCGGGCCCTCAATCTATTGCCATAAATAACCCACAATACAGGAGCAGGTTGCTGCATCCGGAGGGGATATTTGCAGAAGTGTGTATACATGCGCCGCGCGTTTGTGTGTGTGTTTGCAGGTGGACACGTGTGTGTGCTGGAGCGTGGTCACGCAAGCAAAAACATTAAATGGTCCCATCTGCAAGAGTTTCAAGAGAGGAACTTTGATCTTGGTGCTTATGATTAATTACTTCAGTCGCGTATCTGTCAGTGCCACTGAGGCTCCCGGGCCATTCAGCTCAATATCCACCATGTACGACATCAGCATGTTCAAAGCTTATACTAAAACCTATTGTCTGGGGTTTGCCTCCTCGTGCAAAAAAAGCAGAAGGGAGATAAAATACCACAATTTACGACTTTATTGTAAAATCCGCAATGATTAAGCGAGCTTCCTTCACTAATTTACCCTGGCAAGACTCTCCGTACCACCCACCACGCGTAGACAAAAAGGCCTCCATCAAATTATGTTAATGATGGTGTAAAACATTTATGGCTTATAGTTCTTGGTGCTGCAAACTCTGCATTTCTATTCCTCTGACTCTGTCTTTCGGGCCTCACCTGCAGTAGCACTGTGTTCCTGCGGCTGAAGTTGAGCTCCGGCGTCATTAATATTTAGCTCTGGAATGCTAATGATCTCTGTGAATCATATCATCACGCCTCAACCTCCAATTAACCTCTCCAGAACTCTATCGTTCCGTACCCACCCCACCCCTCCTCCGTCCCTGCCTTTTTCCCCTTCCCCTCCTCCCCTCTCTCGTCCCTCCTCCTCCTCTCGCTGACTTTCTGTGTCTTTCTCCACACTGTTTCTTTCCTCCTCACTCTCAATCTCGCTTTGGGACTCGCTGCCTTTGCTTCCCTCACCTCTTTTTCATCTCTAACTCTCTTTGGCACATTTTGCCTCTCAAAGAGTGTATGCTGAGACAGTTTTCCCTCTCTCTTGTGTGTGTGTGTGTGTGTGTGTGTGTGTGTGTGTGTGTGTGTGTGTGTGTGTGAGTGTGTGTGTGTGCACGCTGGATCTGTGCTGTCCAAACCTGAAAGACAGCTTCTGCCTTTCAGAGTTCATCCGGTCTCCCGAGAGGTCCTCCATTTGTCCTTGGTACATTTTTAATAAAGCTAATCGTAGATTGGTGGATGAACCTCGTCACCTGCCTGTCACTATTTCACTTTTCACACTCTCTCTAATTCACTTTCTGTGTGAGCGGCATAAAGAGATAGCTCTCTCTCAAAAGTGGATGTGGTTCGATGAAAAGAGTTTTTTTTCTTTTCTAAATCTTGGGGAGTTATGACCTTGCTCCACAATACTCATCCAGGTGAGTACGAGCATGTGTTGCTTGCCTGGCGTGTTTATATGAACACATGAGTGCTTGCAGATTCAAAACTCAACCACTCACAGAGTGAGTCATTTTGATATTTTGTTGGGAACAGTATGATTATTATCAGTGAAAGGCAGAGGATGAAGTTGGCGTTTAAGTTTTTTACCTTTATTTTGTTAAAGCGAGGCCCTCTTTCACGTTATCAGTAATTTCACTTGACTCTAACAATCATCTATCACACAATTACCACAGAATATAACACAATTACACCAGTGACCTTGAGAGCTACTATGAATACATTGGTGTTGTTATCGGGCTATTTTCTCAAATTAGGCCTACCCCATGCTGTCATAGGACAAAGCGTAGGTTGAAGGTGTGAACAAATTGCTTCTTCAGCTTTCAGTAGCCATTGACACAATTCCTTTTGTTATAAAACAGACAAATAATCTCCAATCACTCCATCCACAGAAATACTTTTTCAACACAATCGAAAAGTGTTTAACTGCCAACAGCTTCCTCTTGTTTGCTCTTAACACCAATGTTCTGTCAGCTGGAAGGATATCAAAAATGTTTAAGAAAATAAATTGTGTATTTATATGCACTAATATGCACTTCAACCTTGACTAAAATCCATTACGTCTGCACATAAAAACCCACTCAAACACAAAAGCAGCACAATGCAACCATTACCGTGTAATGTCTAATTCAGCCAAGTTCCAAGATCATATAAAGCCCCATTAAGTATTATTTTTAATGTCTAAATTATAATGTGAAAAGGCTGCTAATACTGTTGATCCGAATGAGAGTCAACATGGCAGCTTTTTTTGACACGTTCAGATAATTGCCTCTTTAAAACTCAAAGTTGAATCAGGAGGCTCTCACTGCCACTAGTTTCCAACATATGACTTCAGACATGATGACTGTAAAGCCAATCCCTGCTGCAAAAATGGCCAGGAAAGACATACGAACGGCAGACTCAGATAATCATACAAAAGTGCAGAGGTATGCGTTTGCTGAAGAAGCTGATGAGGTCTTACATGACTGCTCCGAGACATTTGACTGGCAGATGTTTGAGGACTGAGCTGATGGCAACATCAATGAATAAACAGACTCTGTCATAGACTATATATAAATAAGTGCATCAGCAATGATGCACCAAAAGCCACATACCACAACCAGAAACCCTGGGTCAGCTGGGAGATTTGCACTTTACTCAAAGCGCGGACAACCGCCTTTAACTCAAGTGACCCCGGTTGACTATAGGACACATCGGTGATGCTGAGGTGGAAAGGATCCGCAGCTTCATGTTCCTTGGTGTGCACATCACAGAGGACCTCGCCTGGTTACGCATACACAGTGGGTCAAGGAAGCTTACCAGCAGCTCTATTTCCTGTGATGAAGTTTGGAATGCATGCCAGCATCCTCACAAATTTCTACAGGTGCACCATTGAGAACTCACTGATGGGCTGAATCACAGTCTGGTGCAGGAACTGATCTGCCCACAGCCGCAGATCACTACAGAGAGTGGTGGAAGCAGCACAGCGGATCACTGGCAACAGACTCCTGGCCATACAGGATATCTTTTCATCAGCGGTGACTGCGGAAGGCGCGCAGCATCATCAAGGACCACAGCCACCCAGCTCTCAGACTGTTCTCCTTGTTACTGTCTGGCAGGCGATACAGGAGCATGTCTGCATGCACCACCAGACTTAAGAAGAGTTTTTTTTTCCACCAGGCTATCAGACTTCTCAACTCTTAATCTAAAAGGACTGCTGTCCGCAAAGATGCACGATGAACCATGACTGCTGCTATTGTACCAGAACTGATACATTGTGCAATACTTCTGTGTGCAATCCTCTTCTCTCATTCATACAATGTCAAGTGTACTCATATATACTTACACAGTACATTTATACATGTTTTATGAGGCTAGTTTTATAGAAAGTCTTATTTCTAGTGCATAAAAAATAATATCAAAACTGTCTTGGGTCTGGACGTTGTTTCCCAAAAACATTTCAAGGATAAGAACATCTTGAAGCATCCTTTTACTGCAGCACACCCAAGGACACTAAATTAACTTGCCTCCTATTCATTAGTAAAAGATTAAGAGTGCTTCAGAAGCTGGAACACCTGCAGGAGGCACATGTTTCATTTGGTTTGTTATAATTCATATTTTAGCCTGTATCTAATGTTCTTTATCATAAAAGGTGTTTTTTAGCATAGATTTTCTTTTATCTCTGATAAAATGTACGGCCTTCAAATATATTGCACAGTCAGTCGTTTGCGTGATTACAAATTAGTGATTATTTACATAAAGTGTTCTATCATGACGATACACTGGAAATAATTGATTTTTCCATTTTGAGCAGATTGCTAAACAAAAACCAAAAGTCGGGTTATTTTGGCTTACACATTTACACATCAGACAAATTGGTGCATTTGTCTTACGTGTTGTGTTTTAATGAAGGTGTCACATAAATTGATTTTCTGTATTAGGATGCGCTGCACCATTGAACCAATTATAAACAGCCAAAGAGTCGCTGTGACTTCAGTTGTGCCCCTAAAAAAAAAAAAGAAAAGCATACAACCCCCCTCTCCAAAGCAAAATGAAATATTATAAGAGCCCCCCTCAAACCTCCGATAATTTTTGCATGGCCTTTTTATACACTTAGTCAGGTCTTGCTAATGTATTGCAGTAGATACTCTTGCTCTCTTTTGCATCTCTCCCCCTTCATTTTTCTCCCTCCCTCTCTTTTGTAACAGTGATTGTGATGAATTGAGTCATCTTAAGTGTTTCCTCTCTTTGTGCATCCCGGGAGGATTTCAATCCCCCCTCTGTTTTCCCTTGTCTAGCCCCCCTCCTCCCCTCCTTCCACTGAATCCCCTCACTTTCCGTGCTCTCATCTTTCCACGCTTTACCTTAGTGCAGTTCTCTCTCTCTCTCTCTCTCTCTCTCTCTCTCTCTCTCCTTCCCTGTTTCATGCCTCTTCCTCCCCTCCCTTTCTCGATCTCTGCCTCCATTCCTTCCCTTTATTCTGAAAGCATTACTCAAATCACAATCATGCTCTCAGATCCCTCCCACCACCTCCCCCTCCACCTTGCAGTAAATAGATAAATTGCAGAATGGAAAGTGAATGGGTATTAATAGTAGCAACCTATGAATTGTAGTGCATATCATATGAAAGCCGCAGCAGTCTGTGAGGATGCTTTTCATGTGTGCACACACACACACGCACGCACAAACAAACAAACCCACATCTACTTCTAAAGCGCTGCAGTCCTTCACCAAGGTCATGACCTCCAGTTGTTCTGAATCATAACAACAGCGTTGGCAACGCTTGAGTCATCTACGGGGAGAAAAATCAGGGCAGAGTTTTAATCAACTGCTGAGATATAGTTCAGTGTGCCATCAAAGAAATGGTGTCACATCCACTGATGCATGACCATTTATTAATATATCACACTCCAGAAAGTAGAGGTGTATTCTTGATGGCTCTTTTGACTTCATTAGGAGTAATTTTGCGGGGTCATCACACTAGTAAAGACTCCATTTCGATGCCATCAGTCCGTTCTGAGTTAGTGACATCTCTATGAGGCATTAAGTTAAACTGTTCTAACACATTTTTATGTAAATCATATGACAAATATTTCCTCAATACATCACAGGCCCTGAAGGAACTAATACCTCCCTATCAAAACATTCCCATCAGACTGTCTAAAGACATAAATGCTCCAGTCGCGTGTGTTTGAAATGTTTTGGAAAACTAGCAGTTGCCAAGCCATCAGACTTTAGACGTGTATGGAAAATAAATAAATAAAAACACAAAACTCAGTAGAAAACAGTCATTCACATCCGCAAAAATTGTTGTCACACCCTCGCCTGGTGGGGTTTCGCTTAATAGAGGAGAGAACTTCCGTATGAAATGTATCTGTGGTACAGCAGTTGGCGGTAGACGCTTTGATTTGCCAATCAAGATGGTGACTTTTGAACGACCGCCACTGTATGGCAGCGACAGCCAGCCACAGGGCTGTCAGCGTTCAAAGCCAAGGGCCCTCTCAGTTTAACAGTCTCAGTGTGTCGCTACTCCCACTCTTCAAGAGATGGCACATCAATGAGCTGTTGGTGTTGGATTGTATACATCTGTACACACACTTGATCATACGCACCGAGCTGGATACGCCTTAGCACAGAGGCAACATACACGTCACAAATACTGTACATACTCCTGTGGATGCACACGCACAGGCTTACACACACAAAACACATACTACAATGGCGCTTTTTGGGCTAGATGTGTTGGCAGATGACACTGTTTAACACTGTCTCATCTGCTCTCTACTTTGCCAGCACTGCTATGGGACACAGCCAGGTGCAAAAAGAGACAGAGCAAAAGAGAGAGAGAATTAAAATGGGGGGTAAAGTCGTAACTCGTGGCAGCACACCAGCGCTGGAAGGAAGTGAGCAGGGAAAACGAAAGAACAGCAAAAGTGTTGGTGTGAATGAGAGGTGGCTGCAAAAAAAAAAAAACAGCAGACGAGAAGTGAAAGTAGAAAAAGGGACAACAAATAAAGTGAGAAAGAAAGTGAGAGAGAGAAAAAATGAAGCGAGCAGGAAGGACGGGGGTGATATCTAATGTCAAAAGTGGAAGCAGAGCTTGCGGCGCTGCTCGAGTAAGCAGGTGTTGATGACTGTGAATCACTGCCACTTCAACTGTTCAAACAAGGTGCTGCCATCATCAGCACTATTTTAAAGCGCAGCAGAGAAAGAACAAGAGGCGAGGGAAAGGGGAAGGGAAGAGAAAAGGCAGAGGAAAAAGGGAAAAACATTTACAGGTCAGGAGGAGAGTTATGGCTGAATAAAGAGGAGAAGAAGTGGAGTGAAAACACTGAGGGAAAGGGGACAGACATAGAAACGCTTAACCATCATTGTTGCAAATGTTTTTTGAATGTTTCCTGTGTTCGTATGAACAGTTAATCAATACAGTCTGTTCACCTACAGCAACCTGTCAACGAGAGACAAGGTGAGTAAGAACTGTGGCTTCTATTTTAGCATGTGTTATAATATTTGTAATGATACAGCGTGCAACATAATGCAACATACTGTAACACAATGCAATGCATTTGTACAGGATATTGCATGTACCCATACAATGCACTGTTAATGAATGGCTATTTTTTTCTGTGGTTAGGACGGATCAGTCGAAACAATGAACATTCCCACATTTGCTCTGCCAAGTTGCCACCACTGACAGACTCACCAGCTACTTTTAGTAACCATGGACACGGCAAATAAAGGTGTTATTTCTAAAAAGAAATACTGCATATCACGATTAATCACGAAGCACTTACTCTACTTTATAAGAATCTATTATAAAAAAATTAAATAAATAAGACATTGAATTACCAAACTAATTAATTCAGAATCAAAATGATTGAAGCAATCACACTCAGTCCTGTTTTGCTGTACTTTGGTTTGAAAACAAAAAAAAATGCCTCCAGTCTGGATTTAAAAGTTGCATGTTAGGGCAAGTCTGTGATCTTTTCTAAGTTTGTTCCGACAAAGTTTGTGTCGCTTAGTAACTAAATGCTAATTAACCATGTTCTGTTTGAACTCCAGCAATAATTGCAACGCTAGTTTCAGATGACCTTCAAGGTCTGAAGAGTATGCATTGTGGAAAGGATTCAGGGTAGTAAACTGCTTGGATTTTTTGTTCGTTTTTGGCAGTTTCTTTTGGGTTATTTTTTTTGAAGAAGAAGAAAGTTTCAAGCTTCAGTGACAAGGGAGTGCCCAGGTGCCAACGGCTCTTACTAGTACTCAGGAAATACAAGCTGTAGTTCAACGAGATCTCTGCACTTCACTGGATGACATGTTTGATGGAGGCTGGTGGTGTGTTTCCAAAGCGGATAAACTCTTGAGATATAAATTTGTCTGATTTAAGATTTAGCTAAAGAAAATCTGCAAAAGGCCCCTTTGAGGTCAAAATAAATGATTTATTTTGCCAATGTTTATCTATCTATCTAAAGGATGGAAAAGAAATAAATAGTGCGTATAGTCAAAAAGATAAAACTGACTGAATAAAATTGTTTTAATAAAAGTATTTTTTATTCCATCACACAGGTTGTAATCTGTTGACTAATTAATCAAGAGTGATAGCAATAAAAGCAGACCAGTCTTTGACAGTCCTGAAGTTCTTTAAGTCTTAGGGAAACATGTTTACATTACTGTTAGATTTTTGCTATTGTTCATCTTGTTGGTAAAATCCAATACTCAAAAACCTAAGTACACAAAAAGTCAGAAGAAAGACTGCTGGATTGGGTAACATCCACAGAAACAGAGGGAGTCAGCTAGAAGAAGAAAGTCTATGAGGCTAAACCAAGCTCAAGAGGATTCATTTTTAGTATGGATGAAACCAGCAGGCATTTATGTGTTTTGTTCTGGGTTGTCTTCTGTTCTTCATGTGCCAACACTGCTGGCAGTCGTTAAAGGAGCTGCGCTGCGCCTGTCTGAGAAAATATTGATGCATAGTCCTGCAAGTAGGATGAAGAAAAGCGCTGAATTTATCCTTGATACCTTGTTTTATGTCTTCATCTCCGCCCATTATCTCGTAAAATGAACGGTTGACTGAAGAGAGGCGCGCGGTTGCACTTACTTGGGTCTATTAATATTTAAAATCTACAGGTATTTTAACATGGCTACTCTTGTTTTTACACTCGTCCACCCTTTCATGTTGCAGTAAAGGAGGTAACAGGCTTGGATGAAGGGATTAAGACATCAACATATGATGGTGATGTAACTCCAATGTAAGGAGAAAAATTCTGGCATATTCTATTCAACATTGAATGAAACGAGGAGAAAAATCAGCAGATGAAGAATAATGGCTGACTCTAACCTATGACAATTTGTTCAGTTTGAAGATACTTAAGAAGGATTGCTTGGAGAAATGAAGTTCAGTTGGGGTTTAAACAATTAAGAGTAAAATTTAACTTTAATACCAGCCAACAATGTTAGAGTTAGACAATTTTGCAAAACGCTGGATTACATTTCTTGCAGTTTTTTTTACATCAATTGCAACATTTTTTAAAATTTTTGCTAGCTACAATATCTGCACAAGACATTTACAGGTTAATCACAGATTGTGGTTGGGGCAAATAAATTACAGTCAAAGTAATATTTTGTAACTTTTATATCAGAAAATAATTTTGACTTGTAATTGAGTGAATGGTGCATCTGTCATTTCCACTCTGAACCCGAACACTTAACTTTGGTTTCCGGGAACGATATCCCACCAGAATGTTTATGGTAAGTCACACAACAACATCTATTTCACTGATTTTGGTGAAACTGGATCATATTTTATGGAGAAAATGTTTTCTGGTTTTCCCTCTGATGTCCTCTGGCTGCTCTGAGTTACCTGATGGACAGTGAAGTAAACTGCTGCCAACTGTAGTTGCTGTTAGCTAATGTTAGCTCAGTGAGTTAGCACCAGGGGATTCTTCATATTTACACTGATACCACATGAATTTTGGACCTGTTCCAGGAAGAAGAGGCTTTCAGACCCTGGACGGGGGGAGAGGATTTGGAATCTGCAACAGAACTGGACTAGGGCTGGCAACCTGGCAGAGCAAAGAGACTGAAGAGGATGACGAGGCGAGCTAATAAGAGAAAAAGAGAGTGACTGAGCAAGGTGCCACCACACAAGAGTAAATCTGGGGCTGACTTTTAATTGTTGGTGAGAGCTTGGTAAAATAAAAGGCTGAAAGACAGACGCCGCACTGGGCTTCTTGCTCTTGGACAAGTAAGTAATATTAGCTGGCTGCTATGTCTTGCGTTGTGTGCACTTGATGTTTGGCTGTTAGCAAAGTTGTAAACTCTCAACTTTTTGATCATAAGTAATGTAATCATAACAAATACAGGTGTACAGCTGTCCATATTTACCATAGTGGGATGACATTCTGAAATGAGGGCACTAAATATATCCCCTGCACATTTCCACATAATATTGCCTTAAGGTAAGGTTGGGATAAGGAAACTAAAACACATGGTAAAGTTAAGGGAAAGATTGTGGCGAATGTAAAATCTCTTGACAGGTCTCCAGCATGAAGTGACACATTGTTATATACCTGCCTATTACTCTAAGTAACTCAGTGGAACCCAAACTTTACCCCACAGTACACATGGGAGGGTCCACTACTTTCTATATTGCGCTGAAAGTTGGCACTGGACGTAAACAGTTACATCAGAATCACCTATCATTATAGACATAATTCATAGGGATACTGAGATGACATATCTGACAAGAGGAACGGAACCAAAATGGTCTTTGTATTTTTACCCACGGTGGCGGAACAGCTCTTGGAATGACAATGCTGGTCAGTCAGTTGGTCAGTCGTTCCATTGGTCCACCACTTTGCACAAAGAAGTGCTAAATAAAACGTTTCCGGCGCAATTTGAGTTCAGTTAACGAATGGAACATTATTTGAAGACATGCCATGATCGTGGCATATGAAATGTGTCAACACCTGATAATGAACGGCTAAAACTGGAACGGTAGAGACCGTTTAAAATAGCTCTGCAATTGCTCATTGTCACTGTAATTCTTCAAATCCAGTCTCCAGCTAGGTACTATAATGCAATCCAATGACACTGTAAATAAGATACATAAGGCAATAGCACACGTATTTAATGATTTTATTCTTTTTTCGTCCAGATCAGCTCCACATCAGCCATCAGCCATCAAGGTCATATTTGCTCATTATGACCGTCGTGCTTTTGCTATCGACAGTTATGCTCGCTCCAACACTCATCACTCCTGTCAATGAGAAGAAAAAGTTCAATTTAACCACACCAGACCAGCTGTCATTACTGCACCACTTTGGTGCAGAAATATTTCAACAACCATTCATTATATGACATTTTGTACAGACCATCATAGTCCACAAAAGGATGAATCCTTCTGACTTTGTTGATCCCTTAACTTTGTGCCACCGGGGAGGTTTTCTTGGCTTTCAGTGAAATATCTCAAAAACTGCCCAAAAAAAATCTGCCTCTATTCAAAGTAAAGTCTTCTTTTTCAGAAGATTCTCAAAACAAGCAACGCGTTATTACAAGAAAATTAACTTGCCTTCCATTAGAACTGCTCTGAGTTATAATTTTTTTAATGGATGTCACCTAAAGTTACCCGACAAACAATCTCAGCTCCCAGAAATTCAGCAGAGTGCTCCGAGTGCACATCCGTGGGCACGGAAGCCTGTTCAGCTTTTCGGAGGCTTGTTTGTTATGGTTAACTCCAACCATCAAGCATGTCTCAAATTCCCTCACTTCAAGGCCAATCGAGTGCATGGCGGTTAAACAAGGAGGCGGCGGGATACCTCTGTGAATGGTTTTTATAGCTGACATCCAGGAAATGGTGGCTCTACAGGCTCACACATCTTCACACTCACACACACACACACACACACACACATTCATCTGCACACTTGGACAGACACTTGGGGCTGACATTTCAAACTGTCAGGGAGAATGCTGTCAAACTGTGCATTGTCGTGGGACATGACTGCGTGTGGCTGGGTTTCTGTGTGTGTGTGTGTGTGTGAGAATTGCACATGTGTTTTGAGGGAGTGTGTCTGCGTGTGTGTGTGTGTATTGAGTGAATATAATGCTTGCTTTCAATTGCCTGGGGCAAATTTATATAATAATGCTGATTTCTTTCTTTATATAGATATCTTTCCTGCACACACACTTCCTAAGGATTACATGCCAAAACAAACACACGCACGCACACACTCACACGCAGGCTCCACCCACTAGCTGTCCCCACCACCACACACATATAGACACACTACTCTCCTGCTTTCCCCTCCCCTCAAAACACACACTTATCGAATTAAATAAAGTCAGCGTTTTGTGGCCGGTCGGTTGCAGGGAAATAAAACACCATGTCATTTAGTGCTGATGGGATGGAGCCTCTATAAATAGTCATTTCCTGCTTGGCTTTAATTAAGTGGCGCTACTGTCAGCTGTCACAGAACACAATTATCAAGCAGACCCATTTAGCAAACTAACCCTTTCGCTGGGTCTCCGTCGGTTTATCCCTCTGTCAGTCTGTCACTCGGCTCTGTGTGCTGTCTGCTTTAATGCCCATCTTTCCATCCCCATTATCCCCATTTCACTGCTTTTGTGTGTTTCTGTCTACTTACATTGGTCAGTCTGACTGAGAGTGTTTACCTTGTTTTATATCTCTTTATATTCTCCTCTCCGTGCAAGCCTTTCCTCTGCTTCTATTTGCTTTACCCACCGCTCTCTCTCTCTCTCTCTCTCTCTCTCTCTCTCTCTCTCTCGTCTTTCTCTTCTAATCTGCTGCAAGTTTTCTTCCCTGACAGCTTGTTTCATCTTTCTCCGTCTGTACCAGCATCTGCCCTGCACTCCAGCTTTTTAAGGTTTTTTTCCAGGTTCACTCGTAGCCGAGTTCCTCCCTACCCACGCCCCCTCCTCCACACACAAAACTCTCTATCTGTGTATCCTGCATGCGTGCGCACATGTGTGTGCATTTGACCGTCAGACTTTGCTGAGGTGTGTTTGTTGTATGTGTGTGAGTGCTAACACTGTGTTTACTTAAAAGGTCTGGTGCAGCTCTGATTGGAGCTACACTCTCTGTCTCCATCTGAAAGCTCTGAAGCATGTTATTCCCCTGGTACAGAAAGTTAGAGAGAAAGAGGGAGCGAGGCGAGAGGGGAAAGGGGGGAGAGAGAGAGAGTGAAACGCATAGAGGAGAGGGGATGTGTGTGTGTGTGTGTGTGTGTGTGTGTGTGAGAGAGAGTGTGAAGGGGGGTTAGGGGGGGTAAAGAAGACATGGAGAGACAGAGAGAGCAAGGCCAGGAGATGGAGATGGCGAGAGAGTAGGATGGAGAGAGGCAGAGAGAGAAGGACACTACAAGGACAGTGCAGAGGAATGAGAGGGGAGTAGGAGGAGGGAAATGCACTCAGGGACACACAACAGGGAGAAACACGCACGTGTGCACGTACACACACACTCACAAATTCAGTATACATATCTTTGTGCCACACTCAGACGCCCACATGGCTGAATTTATGCTGGGTCTCACATATATCGATAGACAATCAGTCTTTATCACAAA
>OX336883.1:5376077-5538577 GCA_946959425.1 Argyrosomus regius
TGTGTCTGGCTCGCAGTCTGTGCTGCAAAAAACACCAAGAAGTTTGGTTTGGTTTGTATCTAATGGTTTGAGAGACAGCAAGTAGTGGTTGAGCGACATAGACAGTGAATGGGAGTGAGGGAGCGGTGGTATCAAGAAAGCTGGTGAATAAGTGAAATAAAATAATGCAAGATAAAGTTATTTTCTGATTGTTTCATTTACGTTCAGCACACATAAACAGCGCCTGCTTTGGTCTGAATTGGGCCTAATTCAGACTACACTGCTCTACAGGTATAGTGAGGATCAATAGACAAAGCCAAGAAAGAAAAAAGCAAGTAACATTAGCAAAATTTTAATTTGTTTTTTTCAGTTTTTTTCACGTGTCGAGTTGATCTCACACTGATGACGTTGCTTCTGAAACCTGTTTATAGGTCAAACTCCAAATATCTTACAGTTTTCATAATGCAACTCTGCAGAGTGTTTTTCATTAGACCCCCCTCTGCCTTCTGAATGTTCTCTCAAAGTCCACACCTCTTGTTTGTAACGCAGAGCCCAAAGCTGAGATATGTGACGAGAATGATGACTCTGATGACATCACCGGGGTCATGATTTCATCCTTTGCAATAAAACTGTCATTACGTGTTTGTGAGATGCAAATCATCTTTGGTTTAATAATAGTGAGGGATTAAATGTATGTGTGAAGTGGTTGGATCATTAATCTGTTATTCATCCGATTAATTTATTAGATTTAATTTTGGCACCATTGTCCGTCTAGTTTGACCCACCCAGTAAAAAGCCCAGCCCATGGCACAGAATCAGTTTGCTCTCACACGATGGTATTGATTATCAGACAGTAACTTTGTGTCCTTTTCATTGGGATTCATTTTTCCATTTTTTTTCCACTGTAGCTACAGTATATTTCTGTGGAAAACATATGGAAATGTGTTGGAAAGTAGAAGAAGCTGCTGGTTCTTTAATTTTACTGCTGTAAATTCATATGTAAGAACTCAATATCAAAACAATGGAGTCTCCCATCTAAGAAAACAAATAAACAATGCTGTCGGTTATGGACATTAGACTACAAATCTTAATTATTTTAAATTCAAAAAACAGAAATTAAGTATAATTTATGAGAAACAAGACTGAAAGTTTTCTTCAGTTAGATACGACTCTAAATACTACAATAGCCTTGAGCCTCAGTTGATGTTGCTATGGAGATGAGGCCAAACAAAGCTGTAGAAAATTCAGAACGTTTATAGTTTTTACTATTGGGAGGAAAACACACGTCATATTTTCCACTTGCTGCTGAGTTTTGAGTTTAGTCATTGTTCTTTTTTTTCAGATTTTCACCTCTACCTTGTACCTTTTTTTTGTTTTGTTTTAAAGGATATCTTCTAACACTGTTGCTCATCCACTGATGATTCAGGAGTTTAATGTCCATCCAAGGCTTGGAAGAGCTCCAGCTGCCGGTCACTTACTATTGTCTATGCACAAAATGAACAAGATTTCTGGAACACTGGATACTTGAAATAACCCCTCCTGCAACAGGATCCAACAATAAAATATCAGTTTTCACTGGGGGGGTCAAAAATGTTTGATTGAGAGCCAGATTTGTCTCATGGGTCGAAATTTGCTGCTTCATAACCAATATTATTATTTTTATGTTTCAAAATGAGGCAGATAGATCATGATAGTTCACATTAGCATGAACTTTCCTGAATGTTAATTCCTATAGGTGACACATTTGCATTTGTATGTTTTAGTTGCTGTTGATGGCGTCTGGGAGTTTGGGGAAACAGAAAATTGCATTTACCATACCTGACCGGGCTCTATTGATTCTTGAGTGTTTGTTTTAAGACCCAATAATGTTCCAGATCTCACTGTGCCTGTAGTCTGGGTGTGTAAAACAACTTGCAAATTGTGAAACAGTGTGTCAAATTGAAATGTGTCTGTATATCATCAAATGTTGAAAACTATCAAGTGTTGAAAGGTGGTTTTGATCAGATCAGGTCAGACACTAGTCTTGTTTTATTCATTAATAAGATCTATCCGGCCCTAAATCATATATTTTCTGATTTAAGTCTGTTTTTTAGGCAAATATCATGCAGACATCAACAAACACTGATACACTGAAGTGTAGTTTAGTTATAAAAAAAGGAGTTTAGCACCATACTGGTATTGTACCAGAACTAAGGTAGCGTATTGGGTATTGAACATTTTCAAATGATACCCATTACTCACCTTTTTGAGATTGCACTTTGTCACTTTAAACATCAAGTGTGTTAAAAACTCATCCATCACGTCCCTGTTGATGTAGCCCAGCATTTGAACTATGGGGTCATACAGTTGTCAGTCTCCCGATGGCCTATCGGGGCCAGAAAGTCCTCATCTCAACTGAGAGCATTTGACTTAAAGTGGCAAACTGAGATGTTGGTTTTTTTTGTTATTGTCACGCATTTCATATTAATGACAAAGCTGTTTATGTGGATTGAAGCTGTGACAGCAGACGCATTTGTAGAATTATTTGGCTCATTTGGGTGTCTCGGTATACCAATATTGTAAAACTTAAATATTGACATTAATCGTATGCATATGATAATATCATGTAAATAATCCAGCACGTCTTATATCACTGGTGTTTCGTTACATTCACACTTTGTGGTTCACACTGCAACATAGAAGTCTAGCTGGCTGCCAGCATTACAGTTAAGTGTAGTTCAATTGCAAAAAGAGACAAACCACATGGTAAAAGTTAAAGATATTAGTATCATTTTTTCTTGATATCATGATAAGATCATTAACTTCTTATCATCGTCTATATCGTATGTGGCAGCCCAAACAATCTTGGATCCAAACTTCAGTTGACATCAGACTAAAAACAATCGGCTCTAAACTGAGAACACAGGGAATATAATGAAAACTTTGACGAGACATAATTTATATTATTGATCTCTGTATAGCATCCTTATATGTTCTTCTTTCGAGTTTACTTCCACATACATTATTAATGACCCTTTCAGAGCCTTGATGGAAGAGTTTGACCAGCATACCAACAGCCACAATGCACAGTGTACTTCTATACGTACTGTAGGTTACTCTGTCAATATTATGGCTTTAGATTTGCTATTAAGACCAGATTGGAAGTTTAATTAAAAATTTACACTCACCACAGATATATCTTGAAATATAGCCATCATTGTATGCACAGTTTTGAGGCCTTTAATGTTTAAACCCTTCCCAGTGTTCTTTCTTCAGTTAGTTTTCATATTGATTGCTCTTGGGGAAAACATTTTAACTATGTGCCACTTTCATACAATAATCTAATACACTAACAACTATAATTACTGCTCGCAGCAATGTGAAAAACTTGATAACTGAGATAAACATAATGGCTCTGAAGTAAATAATGCAACAATATATCAGCACACATTCTCTACAATACTTTCCTGGTACCAAGTATTGGTTGGTTTAATAGAGTCATTTGACATTTTCTCAAGTGGTTTTTGAATAGAAATAATAGAGTTGAGATCTCTGGAGCCTTTTGTCAGTTCATGTGTGTAGAATGCGTTTAAGGCTGTGCACTTCAGAATCAGTATCAGGTTTCTTTCCATGTAGGTTTTCACATGCGAGGAATTTACCTTCATGCATGAGAAAAATATAAATAAGGATGAAAGCAAGTACAGTATAAGAATACATTGACAGTAACAAAGACAATAAAAAGAGACAATATGAGCTGCACAGCTGTGCAGGAATGTGTAAAATATTGTCCGGGGAATAACGTGCAAAGTTCACAGTATTTGGTTTAGCTTGTTGCGTGTTGTTTCATCAGAGTTCTCTATGATATTAGAAGTATTTAATAACACAGTGAATAAATTCTATACAGAGTCATGATATATACTCTCATTCGTTTCCCAATTTCAGAGTGTAATATCACTGTCATAAATACCGACAGCCGTACACGTGTATTTGTTATGATTACATTACTTATGATCAAAAAATAGCGAGTCGACAACTTTGCTAACAGCCAAACATCAATCAAGGTCAACAACACAAGACATAGCAGCCAGCTAACATTACTTACTAGTCCACCAGCAGTCAGCCCAGCCTGGCGCTTGTCTTTCAGCCTGTCCGGCAACTTCTTGCTTGCTCACTCTCTCCACACTTTCCCCTTCAGTCTTTCCGCCTCTGTTATTAAGTCAGTAGAGGCTGCTGAGCCCAGTTAAGTTGCCCGCTTGCCCAGCTCTGGTTCTGGCACCACACTGGCTCCGCTCCTCTTCTTTCCGGTGGTCCAAAAACGCCTGTGGTACAAACACTAACACACCCCGGGTGCTTTGAGCTCACGGTCCGGGCAGCCTGGCTAACAAACTGAGCTAACAGCAGCTACAGTTGTCAGCAGTTTACTTCACTGTCCATCAGGAAACTCTGTAAATCAGGGACATCAGAGGGAAAACCAGAAAACATTTTCTCCATAAAATATGATCCAGTTTCACCAAAATCAGTGAAATAGTTGGTGGTGTGTGCTGTAAAGTGTTACGTACTTCTTGTGGAGGATCGTACCGAGAGCCAGACTTGACAGAGACACCATTCACCTGATTACATGTCAGTGTAGCTTCAGAATGATTTAAAACATGTTTGTATTGTGCAAAAGAAAATTGCCTTCATATGATATTGGGAATTACCTTTTTTCATCCTTACAGCTCAGTCCAGAAATCAAGGTCTTCCAACATGTGATGTGTGTAAATTAGAAGTAAAGGAAGTGGCTAATCAGAGTAACTGTAGTCTGCTTTCCCAGTGATTCATTAATGTATGCCACATGTGACTGTCCAGCACAAGACTCACTCTTCTCCTTTTAAAACCAATTTATGCTTTGGGCACAAACCCTTTTAATTAAACAACTTTTTTCAGTTCATTACAGTCTGACTATATTGATATTTGTTTGAACTGTATGCCAGTATGTTAATATAATAAAAATGTTCCCACTCGACGAGTAACAAAATAACAGAGTGGTCCTGGATTAAAATATCAACACTCAAAGTCATTCGGTTTTCAATAAGGTGTTGATGGAGGCTATTGTTAAAGATAATGTGGTGTAATGGCCCGGCCTGATTTTTGAAAGCCAACATGATGGACTTTATTTAACATTAAAGTGCTGGCAGATGGTTTCTCATCATAACACTGAGGTTATTCTAAGGATTGTTATGAAGGATGGTGAACAACATTTGAATAAGATAAGAATAAATGATACATCTCATATGCAGTTAGTAAATACAGGTGGTACTGAAACTTTTTCAATGTGTTACCTTGAGCTGACTTTTATGGTCAAGTTTGTCATTGTGTCAGTTACATTTCCGGTATAGAAGAAGAAGATTAACTTTATTAATCCATCTATTTCACTCAAGTTTAAAGATATAGACCCAAAATACACACACACACACACACACACACACACACACACACACACACACACACAAGGTGGAGAGATGGTGGAGTGATGGGCAGCCTCATTGCAGGGCCCTGGGAGTAGTTAGGGATATCTTGCTCAAGGCTACCATTGCACCTGCCCAGGAGGTGAACTGAATATTATGTGTGGATACTGTAGTCCACTGGTTCTCAAACTGTGGTACAAGTACCACTGGTGGTATGTGAGCTCCCTTGAGTGGTACGCAAAGGAATCTGTAATTTTTTTATTAAATAAATACATTTAGAAACATTTAAAACCATCAATACAACAAGAATTTGAATGAAAACACTTAAACACTAATACTAAAATTATGAGATCTTGTTATATTTTCTTTCATATCCTGCTCCATATCCATGCATGATGAGTTAAGAGCTAAACTGTGACAGAAAGAGGAGGAAAAATGAATGTTTCAATTGCAACTGCAATCTTGACTCTAACCTGGTACTATAAGCAAGAGAAGTGCGTATCAGGATACCCCTTTTCCACCCAAGCAGCTCTGCTTCTTGAACTGGATTCAGCAATAATCAATAATAAAAAATCTTCCTCTTGTGTGGACTGTCTGTAGCTGAACACTGTATTTTAGCATCTGTTATACTGGTGGTGCTTGGAGAGCTGAATATATTCTGAGGTGGTACGCGGTCTAAAAAGTTAGAGAAACACTGCTGTAGGATGGAGTTGAACCAACCCCGCCTCCAGTCCTCAAGCCAAGTCCCCATGGATGGAGCTACAGCCCCATTTTGACAGGTGACATATTAACAAACATATGTCAGGATACAGCTTGTCACTAACTGCAGGCTATACCAGATAATATTGACTATATTATTGATTGTATAGCAAAAATGTCACTTTTAATGCATCCTAATGCTAATTGCATATTTTCATTGTCTAAATCAATTATAATTTTATGAAGCATAGTGAGAAGAAAGCAACAGAACCCCCACAGGAGGTGTGAATAATGAATTGATACACACACATCACACAATTTGTGTCTATGGTGTTAACCTGTTGAACAAGAAGGTGTGCCTATGTGTGTGTGTGTGTGTGTGTGTGTGTAAAGTACACCAGAAAATATATGCCAGCATGCATTTATGTTATTCAGTTAAAAACAAACTCGACCTGAGTGTTTTTCCTCTTTGTTTTTTACTTTATTCCCATCATTTCTCCTCTCTGTTAGCGAGCTAATCACTCTTCTTAGAAACGGTCTACTTTTTTCATCTGCTCGCCGAGCGAGTCCATTCCTCCGCGGGGGTGTCCGACCTCAAATTATTATTAAAAACTAACCCACAACTTGATGTTTGCCTCCCGCAGCGCTGCTGTGTGCACACACCGTTTGATTAACCACACCTTCACCCGGCTGAACAGACACCACGTTGGGCGTTAGGTGTTATTTTATTAGCTGCCACCAGCGCCGCGCACCCCTTTCGCTCCGCCGCGGTGGCAGCGGCTGTAATAACCTTGGTGTGAGCCAGTTGAGCGGCTGGAGAGAAGAGCGAGAGAGGCTGAACGGTGCGGCGGCGGAAGATCAGCGATCGGCTGGCGTGAACATGGCGGAGACCGTACGCTCGCTCTTCGACTACCGGGAGACACACAGCCTGGACAGCGACGGAGAAGGCGTCAAACCGGCACCGCCACTGCGGGGGTGAGGGAGTCATTTAAAACATAAAATAAGAAAACATATAAAAACTGTTTCATGTTTTTTCTCTCTCTCTCTCTCCCCAATGACAGGGGAGAGACGCGGGTGGGTGTGTGCGCGCGTGAGGGTGTTTTTGATGGGAGCTAAAGTTGTAAACAGACATTTATTTGTCACGTTAGTGCGCGAGGACACGTTAAAACGAGAGTTTGTTTCACGCCGGCTTGTTTTTTTTTATTTAATTTAATTTATTTTTTCATTATTCCACCTTACAAAAGCTCCCAAAGAGGTGTGTGTGTGTGTGTGTGTGTGCGCTCGTGCGTGCGTGCGCGGGTTTGTGTACATGTGCGCGCGCACTTGTATGTGAGTGAGTGAGTGAGTGAGTGCGTGACATTGAATTCACGCATTCATTGTGTGTTTTTATGACACAAACACCAACAAAAAAACACGTCAGGTAATCTTTTTTTTTTTTTTTTTTAATTTGTTACTTTTTTTTTTCAGGTGAATCCGGAAAAATTTGCAGTTAAAAAAAAAAAAAAATGTTTGTAAATGACCAAAAAGTTTTCAGGAATATTACCCATAATGCAACTGTTCAATTTCACAAAGTTATTAAACAAAAATGTTGGGATTAATGTACTGTCAGTGCTTCTCCCTATGTGTGTGTGTGTGTGTGTGTGTGTGAGAGTACGAGCTCGCGCCTGTGTGTGTAATGTGTGCGCGCATCTGTGTGTGTGTGTGTCTCTCTTTTTTCTCCCACTCTCACACAACCACACACACACACACACACACACACACACACACACACACACACAGGGAGCTGCTCCTTTCTCTCTCACGCTCTCTCCCCCTCCCTGTGTGTGTGTGTGTGTGTGTGAGGGAGGCAGGGAGGGAGGGAGGGAGGGAGGGAGGGAGGGGGAGTGGTGTGTGTGAATGTGTGTGTGTGTGTGGAGGGGGTGTGTATGTGTGACTGTGTCTGCATATGTGTGTGTGTGTGTGTGTGTGTGCTAGAGCAGAGGAAGGAGGAGGGGTGTGTGTGTGTGTGTGTGTGTGTGTGTTTGAGAGGGATGGGAGGGGGAGAGAGAGTGTGTGCGTGACAGAGACAGACACTGTGAGTGTGTATGTGTGTGTGTGTGTGTGTGTGAGAGAGAGAGATGGGGAGAGGGAGGGGGAGCACAGTGTGTAAGGAGTGTGTGACAAAGAGAACAGGAGTGTGTGTGTGTGTGTGTGTGTAGTATTGAGTGAGTGAGTGAGTGAGTGTGTGTGTGGTTCTGTGAGTTTGTGTGTGGTTGAGAGAATGAGTAAGTGTGTGTGTTGGGAAGACAGGGTGTGTTTGAGAGAAGGAAAATGTGTTTTTAAATGTGTTTTTCAGAGTGTGTGTGTGCATGCCTGTTATTGTGTTTGTTAGTGTGTGTGTGTGTTAGTGTGTTAAAAAACTAATAGTGTGTGTGTGTGGAAAAGAGTGGGGAATAAAGGTGTGTTTACTGTGTGGCAGAAGAGAGACTGTGAAGGACATGTGAGTGTGTGTGTGTGTGTGTGTGTGTGTGTGTGTGTGTGTGTACGTGAGAAGGAGCATATAAAAAGTGTGTGTTTGTTGTGTGTGTGTGTGTGTGTGTGTGTGTGTGTGTGTGTGAGAGAGAGAGACAGAGATAGAGGGGAAGTGTGTTAGAGGCACAGGGAAGGGGAGGGAGAGTGTGTTTGCGCATATGTGTGTGTTAGGAGAGTGGGGGGAGGGAATGTGTTTGTTTGTGTGTGTGTGTGTGAGAGAGTGAGAGGGATGGGAGGTGTGTGTGTGTGTGAGCATGATGGACTGTGTTTATGTGCAACCAAGTGTGTGTGTTTAAAAATGGATAAATGCATGATTGGTAAAGAGTGTGTGTGACGAGTGTGTGTCAAAAAAAGTAGAAACAATGCAGAAAGTGGTGAAGAAATGTGTGTGTCTGTCTTTAAGAAACAGAGATGTGTGTGTGTGTACAGTGTGTAGGTTGTGTGTTTGTGTGTGTGTGTGTGTGTGTCTCAAAGAGGAGAGAGAGAGAGAGCAACAGAAGATGGAGGGTGTGTGTTGCAGAGAGATAGACTGAGTGTGTGTGTGTGTTTAAGAGAGAGGAAAAGAGAAGGGAGTGTGTGACAGAGGGTGAGGATGTGTGTGTGTGCATGAGCATGTGTGTGTGCGCATTCACTTGCGTGTGCAAGCTTTTGAAACAGAAGGGGAGGGTGTGTGTGTGTGTGTGTGTGTGAGTCTTGGAAACTGAAAAAGAAGGCTAGTGCATATGCTGTGTGTGTGTGTTTCTTTGTGTGTCTCTTCTGTGTTTGTGTATTTGTTCTGGAAGGAGAGGTGTGTGTGTGTGTGTGTGTGTATGTATGTCTGTCTCTCTCTCACTCTGTGTGTGTGTGTTTGTTCTGCAGTCAGTAAGAGAGAGAGAGAGGGAGGGGTGTGTGTCAAGGGGGAGACAGACACAAGGTTTGTGTGTAGGTGTGTGTATTTGTGTGTGTGTACGTGTGTGTGTGGCTCCTAGACAAGGGCAGTGTGTTTGTGTGTGTCATACACAGGGAAGGAGAGAGTGTTTATGCATCTACTTTGTTTATGAAAGAGGAAAGGACAGTGTGTGTGTGTACGTGTGTGTGTGTGTGTGTGTGTGTGTACGTGTGTGTGTGTGTGTGTACGTGTGTGTACGCATGCTCAAAGGAAAAGTATGTTTGTGTGTATGTGCACACTGTGTGTGGGTGGTATGGTATATGTGAGGAGGGGGAGGTGGTGGTGGTGTGTGTTTGTATCTGTTTTATTATTGAGGATTGTGTGTGTGTGTGTGTGTGTGTGTGTGTGTGTTGAAGAACGTTCTGCATGAAGGACAGAGTGTACGTGAGGCTTATTGAGTGAGTTTGTGTGTGTGTGTGTGTGTGTGTGTGTGTGTGTGATTGTATGTAGTCGAACTGTTTCGTGACAAGAGGTTGCGTGTGTGTGTGTAATATTTGTCTGTGATGGAACATGTGTGTGTGTGCGGTACAGTGTATAATATAGCAGATATGCATGAGACTGAGAATCTGTAATGTGGAGATTGTATGCGTGTGTGCTTGCCTTTGTGTGTGTGTGTGTGTGTGTGAGAGAGGAAAAAAGTGTGTGTGTGTGTTAGAGATGGAACATGAGACTGTGGGTTTGGTTATGTGAGAGAGAGAGAGGGAGAGAGAAACTGAGCACTGTGGAGAGAGAGAGAGAGAGAGAGTGTGTGTGTGTGTGTGTGCGCTTGAGTGAGCTTTCCTATGTGTGTGTGTGTGCGCATGTGAGCTTTACAGAGAGGGGGAGGGGTGTGTGTGTGTGTGTGCATGTGAGCTTGGCTAGAGAGAGGATATTTGTGTGTACTGTGTGTGTGTGTGTGTGTGTGTGTGTGTGTGAGAGTGTGTTTGCGTGCCTGTAAGCCTGAGAGGGAGGGGGTGTGTGTGTGTGTGTGTGTGTGTGTGTGAGAGAGAGAGTGAGCGCCTGTTTGCGTGCCTGTATGTGTGTGTGTGTGTTTGTGCATGCATGTGGGCCAGATAGGGGGAGGGGTGTGTGTCTGTCTGTGTGTGTGTACACATGTGGACTCGACAAGCTGTGTGTGTGTGTGTGTGTGTGTGCTCACGCATATGTGGGTCTTGAGTATGGACTTGTTTGTGTATTTGTGCATGCATGTGGGTTGGCAGTCGGGTGTGTGTGTGTGTGTGTGTTTTAGTTGGAGGGAAGGAGGGAGTGAAATGTGCAGGGAGAGAGGAAGAATGAGAGAATCGATCGAGAGGGTGAGACAGGGATGGAGGGAAGGATTGAGGGGTCAGCTCGCTGAAGAAGTGGAGGTGAGACAGATTCGGTTGGCAAGAAAAGTTCCCAGAAACTCTGTGAACCAGAACTGAACACACAGACAAACACGCCGGAGACCCAAAATAATCGGGTAAAATATAAACTCAGAGGGAGACGGTGTTTTTCTGGGAAAAGACGGTGACCTGTCGGGATCAAGTGCAGCTCAGGACTGTTAGCTAAAGCCCGTCTGTGAGAGTGAGCATGCATGTTAGACGTAGATCTGCTCATTGCCTCTCTGATCACAAAGCTTGAGCTCGGCTTGGGCCTTCCTGTGTGGATCGCATGTTCCCCCCCTGTCTGCATGGCTCTCCTCCCACAATCCAAAGACATGCAGGTTATTGGCAACTCTAAAAATTTAGGTGTAAATGTGAGTGTGAAAGTCTCTGTGATGAACTGGTGTCGTATCCAGGGTGCCTCTTTGCCCAGTGTCAGCTGGGATTGACACCAGTCCCCTGCATACCCTGATAAGGATAAGTGGTTAGATGGATGGATGGAACATAAGTGACCATTTTCCGCCGTCCAAATGAATGAAATTTAAGTGTGACACTGACGCTTGTCGTCACGTTGTACATGTCTGTAAGTGAGTTGTGGTTGAAAACTAGTATTCTTCTCTTAGACTCATCACAAACTGAAAAGCGTTGACTCACCGCTGTGAGCTTTACGCTCGGGGAGAGGATGCACACACTGGTATATTTTCATATGCAAGGCAATCCATGGGTTGCTCCATCCTTGCAGGGCGATGGACAGTACTCGGTACGATGAAGGGACTTCTTTACAAAATGTTCGTACAGAAATTGCGAACTTAAAACTCTATGATCTGATTTCTTTGAATGCTTTTAAATCAATTTTGAAAGACCTGGAGATGAACTGGTGGTGAAAACTGGTGTCATTGCTTTAACGGATTGTTGGATTTACAGCTTGTCTACTAGCTAAACTATCTGTTTTGCTTTCTATCTGTTGTAGTTTACTTGTTCTTAGTTTGTGCACGGCCCGTCTTGGTCAGGACTCCCTTGAAAAAGAGGAAATTTTAACCTCAATTGGACATTTGTTGGGTAAATAAAGGTTAAAAGAAAAAGAAAGTAAGCAGACATGGACTACCACTGTTTAAAAATTAACTTTCACACTCAACCAGCTTGGTTGTTTAGTGTGATTCTGCATATATTTCAATGTATTCTTATGAATATCACACGTCGCAGATCTAAATCTAAGTTTGCCACATAGAAATGCAGTATATCCTTTAAAACCCGGCAGTATGTTGTGACATCGTTGGTTGCCACAGAGCGTTGTTATCAGTGTATTATCATGACACTTGGGCCATTATGTGGTAATGTGATGTTTATAGTGTTGTGGTATGTAAAATTACCACAATTCAGCCCAGCAGTATGGAGGAAACCTTTCAATTGATTGAGGAAGTTGTTGTAAGATTCATCTGTGTGTAACCCGTGTTACGCAGCAAGTGAGCTGATATATTTTCTCAGATGTTTTGAAGTCGGTTTGTTTATCTTATCTGTGTTGTCAGCAACGGCACTGGGTTAAGTGTCAGAGCGGGTCTTTTCTCACGTTTGGTTGGTTTGTGTATTTAAAAAAATTGTTTGATTTGTTTTTCATCATGCATGTGTGTGTGTTTGGTGCAGAGAAGAAGCTTCTCGAGAGTCAGGGGGCGCGAAAAATCTACATATGTGAGCACAAATGAAGCTGCACACTCATAAACACACACACACACACACACACACACACACACACACACACACACACACACAGGCATGCGCGCAAAGTATCACGAGTCCAGATGGGAGTGGAGTGGATCAATACAAAGACAGTGGGTCTGGTTGATATCTCTGCTGAATGAGTATCTCTCTTTCTCTGTTGTCTCTCTGTCTGTCTTTTCTCCCTGTCTTACTTTCCCTCTGTTTTTTTCTCTACAATCCTTTTTTCTCTCTCTCTTGTCTACATGCAAACACACAAAGACACACACTACATACACAATACGCACTGAGACGCAGACAGTAATGAACACCTCAAAATCCAAAGCACGATCTTCCTATGGCCTAGTTTTAAAAGCCTCCAATGTCATGCGAGTAAAAAATAGACTGATGGAAAACAATATTGAGATCTGTGGTAACAGAACTAGCCCAGAATCGGCACACGGGCAGGATCAGTTTGGCTCTTCTGAGCGAGGCGGTTTTGGCATGGATTTAGTCTGAAGAAGATAATCTCGCTTGGCCATTCTGGGCTCACACAGGTGGCTGCGTTTGAGCTCCCTGGGGTAAAGGCACACTCCTTAGTGGTGATCCAGGGGTCAGAGCACTCAACTATGAGCACTAAATAGATTGCTGAATCTTACTATGGTCAGTGTGGTTATCGTCAAGAGGTTGCAGGTTTATGTAATCATCATTTAAAGCTGGATTTGGTGTGTTGATTTGCCTCAGAAATTATCAAATTTTAGGATAAAAAATAAGGATAGCAAACAGCAGAACGTGCACTCCATGCATTTGTTGACATCTAAATATTGCTGCAACAGTTGGAACCAGAACCAGAGAACCATGTACGTATGTTGGTGCATTTACAAGCATGTGGACATCTGTTTTAGAGACAATGGCAACTGGTCAGCATCACAGAAACATCTTTTGATTTCACCGACAAAGAACCAGATGAACCTGAACGAAAAACAAGAAGTATCCCAGCATCTTTGAGCCGAACGGGAAATTATACTGCAGAGCAACTAGAGATTTTCTAGATTAATTTGTAAGGTATCCGTGAAGAACATGACAACAGCTGAATGGACAAGTATCAGATAAAACACCAACTACAAAGAATTTAGTTTGGCGGCTGTAATAAAGCTTTTAAACATCATTTTATGTCACATTTTTATTATTAAGATGACGTTATTATGTGTGTTAATTACTCAAAATTTAAGGTGACTAAAAACGGCAACGATATTTTCAGTTTTGGCAACCAAAAGTCGACGTCTCACACTAAACTGAAGAAATAAAGAAACAGGTTGACAGTTCATGACTCTGTTGTTGTAGTTTTTTGGCATCGATTTGAACTTCAAAATACTTTATGAGTTTTATAGTCTTATTCTTTGAAGGTTTCTGATCTGTAATCACAACTCTACCAGTTTTATTTAGACAAAGTTTGTGTACGGCTGCTTGTTCTTTGGTTTCTTTTCCAAAAAAAATAACAAATAGAAAGATTTGTATTGGTTTCAGTACCGAAACACAGCTATCTAATCTCACCTGGTTCAGTCGGCGTACACAGTTTCTTCAATATTTAAAAAGTAAAACAGTTGCTTACATTTCATTTTGGGGTCGAGAACACACTGGAAAGATTCCTCATGTGGTGGACCACAGGGACAGAATTCACACTCACATGAATATTTGACAGCTCAGTTAAATAAAAGTTAACAGGTTGAAATGTAAGAGACGGTGCTCCTAATTATACCAGGGGTGTTTTTAGCCTCTAAATTTAAAAACTTTCAGGATTTTTTTAAAATGAAAATTCGAGTGTACTTTTGCCCCTGAGCTGTCTTTAATTTCTGGACCTGGTGTGTGTTCAGGAAAGATGGCAAGGTTTCAGAAACAGTGTGTTCAAGAATCTCTTAGCGGGGAGTTTTGTTTGGACTGAACTAATTTCCTCCAGATCATTCAGCGCAAATCGTCTAAATCTAAAACCGTTTTACTCATGTTCCAGCCACACGCAGTGAAGATCAGTTATAATGATCATTGCTGCTGTGTCTTTCCTGTTGTCTTTTGTTGTTTTGGTGTTTCATTTGCTTATAGGAGGCCTAAACGCAGTTTGTATTGATCCATTAGGTGGCCATCAGCTTATTGATCACTCCCTGACCTGATTGATGTGAAGTTTGGCCAGCAGGCCGATTGATTAAATGATAATTGCGTGTGTGTGTGTGTGTTCTCTGCAGGCGCGGCTGTGGAAGGAAAAGGAAAGGGACACCCGTCAAAGTCTTTGTTACACACACAGAGGAGGAGAGCGTGCCTGAACACAGCTTCAGCCCAGGTGTGTGTTTGTGTGTGTTATATCTGCATGCCATATTCTCACCGCCATCAACCGTGTGTGTGTGTGTGTGTGTGTGTGTGTGTGTTGTGTGTGTGTGTGCAAGTGCATCTGTCTGTGTGGCTGTGTGATTGGTATGGGGGTGGAGCGTGTGCAAGTGAGTGTGACCTACTTTTGTGCATGTGTGTGTGTGTGTGTGTGTGTGTGTGTGCGCTTGCCTACATATGTGCTGCAATGTGCATCCGTGTATGTGCTTCAGGAGATGAGGTGATGACCTGTGTGTGTGTGTCTTTGTGTGTGTGTGTGTGTGTGTCCTTGCATACTTGTGTGTAAGCCTTTTATACTGACTGTTGCTGCGCTCTCAGGTGATCGTAAGGAAGCAGCAGAGAATAAACGGCCTGCAGTCGATGCGTCTTTCTACAACGCAGAGACTGCTCCTCACAACTGGTGAGTGTAGATTTGTGTTTTATGTTTTAATTGCTGTTATTTTAAACATTTTCCACGCATATGTACGTGCATGCTAATAAATGTCTCCTGGGGGCCTGTCTTTAGCCAGCTTTTAGACTCAGAAAAGAATGAATGATCTTAACTGAGCACTCGAGGACAGCTTTGTCTGAGAGCCGCCGGTCCTCAGGACTCACCAACCCTGTTGGTTTTCATTTTAGCTGTATAATTTAGGCTGATTTATGCCCTAGATGTGAGAAGAATGCAGCTGACTAGCCAGTAGGATAGAAAATCAGCAGCGATGTGAGGACTAGGATTGAGAATCACTGCCCTGAAGCACTGGCATGAGCTCGTATTTGTGTTTTGTTTTTTTTTTACTTTGCTTTGCTTTACTTTGTGTTTGCTTTACACTCATTGATCTGCAGTGGATCCGTAACACAAAGAAATGAACCTGTCGGCTAGAAGAATGTTTAATACAATGAGAAAACGGCATACTTACAACTTCTGTTTATATAGCCTAATTAGACACACAAATCATGGAACAGATGCAAGAGAAAAAAGCTTTTAACCTTTCATCTGACATATGACCCCTCTGCATACAGTCTGGACTCTCAGAGAAATAAATTAGAATATGAAAATATAGAAAAATAAAGCTGCGACTAATGACCATTATCATTGTGGTTTAATTTTTCTGAGTAACTAATTGCTTGTTTAGCCAATAAAATGATCTAAAATCAGCAAACACTCACTTTGAAAAGCTACAATCACTAAATGTTTTTGCATTTTTGCAAGATAGATGACAAAAAAATAAATAAATTGTATAAAATATATATTGTTAATTCATTTTCTGTCATTGTTTAGGTGATAAAAATACATAAAAGATACACAGCATGTCTTTATGAAGGTAGTGAATTTACTTTCAATCCCCTTCACCTCCCAGCGGTCCATCAGAGCAGACTCACGGCAAAGTCTCCTCCGGATCCAAGTCCAGCTCCTGCTCGGCCTCGACGCCGGCTCCAGCTCCCGCTGCTTCCTCGGCCCCAACCCCGACACCAGTCCCTGCCCCTGCCCCGGCCACGGCGACTTCAGCTCAGGCCCCGTCTCTGACCCCAGCGTCCACAGCTCCGGCTGCCCCAACAGCCTCTGCTCCAGCCCCAACGGCAAGCTCCTTCCCTCCCTCCCCGAACTGCCGCATCCGAGAGGTCCACTGCGGCAGCCAGGTGCGGTTGGTTGTTATCGCCATCCGAGACATCACCAAGGGGGAGGAGATCACTGTGGACTACAGCCTGACGGAGTGGGGAGAGAACCTGGTCAGTGTCTTGAAGGACAGATCCATACATTACTCACATATATGTTGTCCTTTGAGGACATTTATTCACTCACTATTAACCCACCAATGTGTTTAATTTTGTTGTCGTTGTTTTTTACATTGTTCTCTCTCTGTCCTTTCCCTCCGTCCACCATGAGCCAGGTTCTGCTGGAGGTTTCTGCCTCTTAAAGGAAGTTTTTCCTCCAAGTGACTTGTTGTGTCTCCGTAAATAATATAATAAGAATTACAGTCTAGACCTGCTGTATTTGGCGATAAATAAATAAAATTGAATTGATATTTCTAGTGCAACTAGAATTGGAGAAAATATTGTTAGCAATCCAAAAAAAATAAATAACAAGACACATCAAATTTGGTGTCGATATTCTGGACCATTTTACACTCTCAGTCAACTCTGGAAGAAATTAGTCGTACAACTGTAGCCTCAATACACCACAACACAGTGCAGCTACAGGACGTCGTGTTTGAACTAAGCAGAGCTGTTTGCTGTCTAATTTTAATTCTTAATTTATCCTGAACAAAAACATACCTAGACTCTAAACTCAGTCGTCTCCAGCCTGATCTCACGTTTCCATTTTCTTCGCCTGTCTGGTCTTACTGGTTACTCGGTCCTCATAAGTATAGAAGTGCATTCACACGCATGTGCATAATCTCTGATGACTTCACACAAGCAGCCAGATGTGCATTCACACACTGTTGATCAGCTTCATGCACTTACTGTCGGTCACACACACACACACACACAGATTCACACTGCGCACACGTTCATACTACACACACACACACACACACACACACACACACACACACACACACACACACACACACACACACACACACACACACAAAGCTAAGCAAGGCATGGGGTTACCATGGTGATGGCTGAGCTCCAGTTCTCTCTTTACCTATAGTGCTTTAGCAACAGTAACCATGGTTATAGCGTGACATCTGCTCCTTTAATGGATCTCATTAGATTGGATCAATTTACTCAACATAATGATGATACCAGAATCTGTTTATGGAAATTAAATTGACGAGATTGGGAAACTGACACCAGCGGTTTAAGTGGGACCACAGCTCCTTCAGTCACAGTTTAATATCTAAATAAAGTCTTAAGATGTTTCTGTTATTGGCTGATTGATTTCCTCTGTTGTTGTTGTTTCCCATGAGAAGTTGACAGCTTTATTGACAGTATATCTCTTTCAACTTCTTTCGTCTGGCTTGTTAGTGAGAGATTTGGAGCCCTAATCAACCTCTGCGCTCATGACCAACTGTGGAGGGGTGTCCTCCTGCTCTCTGAGTGACAGCCGAGGCTGATTGTGATGGCAAAACATTAATGAGCAGTGTGCCGACTGTTTTTTTAATGTGACTGCTCTGTGTCCCGCAGGGTTTCCGTGGCACTGTGTCTCCAGCGCAACACGAGTGTAACTCTGACACAGAGAATAACAACAATATCAAAAAGGTAAGAGGGAAACACACAAAGCACACACACACATTTATTATTTTATAAAAAGACAGCGCGCAACAAATTTAATTTAACTTTCCTCACACTCAAAGACAAACTTAATTATTTCCCCAAATATTACTCAGTAACTCAGTAACCCCAGTTACTTTGTAAAGTTTTCTGTCAACAGTATGAATATAATTTACATTTAGACAATTCTTTTTCCCGGTAAGTGGCTCCACTCGGTCTGATTTATACTTTATTACCTTGTTCCAGCTCTTCATTGAAGCTATATGTTGTTTACACTGAATTAAATATTCAAAGCAGAGACTCTGTGCTCCGTTCCTTCAAATGGAAAATATGTTTTGCATCACTTAAAGTGGTTATAATAAATATTTTTATGAACGTATGAACAGACAATGTGTAACAGAATCACTTGTTGTGATGAACCTGCAGAGAATTATCACCCAAACTTTGGCCACGACAGGCAGCTGTTACCCATAAAAAAGCTCTAAAAACCGACTGTATGCTACGAGGTCAGCACCAAATAGAGTTAGTGACTAGCTGGTGAGTACAATGGAGCGTTTAGCATCTTAAGTGACAAATATTTTCCCCCAGGAGTTGGTGGAGAACAACATCAGAGCTAAAAGAGAGTGAATATTCGACTTACATTAATCAGATGATCATAACACGACTCCACACGACGTTTCTCTGTAACTACTGTGTGCAAATGGTTCATCAAATCAACTTAAAGCGTAACAATGATGTCGTTGTTGTTTCTGCTGTCCTCAAAGTGGCCCAATAAAGTAATTTGTTTCTGGTTTAAGACAAAATTTCCCCAAAATTCATCCTGACATTTGGTTTCTTCGGAAACTTTGTGATCTTCATGAGAATTTAGGATAAACATCTGTGGGTTTGTTTGGCTGCACAGCACAGTTTGGACTGACTGTTCCTCTGCCAAAACAGTGGTATTAAAGAGGTTAAGTAAATGTATTTTCCTACGAAAAAAAAAACAAAAACAACATTGACGGAACCTTCACTGTACGAGAGACTTGACTTGATTCTGCTTGACAGCGATGCGGTAAAAAAAAAAAACAGCACCGACTCTCAATACGAACACGTTATTAAGAAGCAAATGTTGATGCAGTTGTGCCTGCAGGATGCCACCTGTCTGTCTGGATGTGGGTGGACAACACCGATGTTGGACTCAACATAATCATTATCATCAAGTCTTCCTCCCCCTCCTCTGGATAATAGTTTTATTATGTGTATTAATGGCGCAATTCATCATCAAGTTTAACTCCTTTAAAGTAAAAAACACCACGTGTGAGCTCACCTGTGTGTGTTTGGTGTCATCGTGCCGTCTGTCGTCTCTCCTAAATGGTCTGATTGGGGAAAACACACTGCAGCAATCACAGACAATTCAGCGTTGATGCTCATCTTTTACTTATTGCTTTAAATTTTAATGACTCTCCTCCTGACATCTGCATCTGATTACACTGAAAATTGAACACGTGTGTGCAGTAATGTCAGTTATGACACTCAAACTGCGATGGAGCCAACCTGTGACATGGCGGTGACATGTTTGGATGGTTGGTAGGTTTTTCTTTGGCAGCCTCAAGGCCTTATAATAATTTACCTTGAAATAAACTTAAAATACAGGAAATTAAAGAAATGCAGGCTTGATACGGTTAGAAAAAATAAATATATACATTTGAAAAAGCCATTTATTATGTTGCTTGTTATAACAAATGTTATTTGAATGCTGCAAAACTCAAACCTACTTTTTTAACTGAAAAAATGTCTCTCGACAGCAGGTGACGTGCTCTTTTTTCTCACCCTGTCACTGTCTCTCGCTTCCAGGAGGATGAGCCTCTTTCTCTGACAGCCCAGCAGCGGCAGCAACAACAGCAGCAGCAGGAGTACGTCACCCCCTCATGGTCCCTCTCTCCCTCCTCCTCCCCCATCTCCCACTCCGACGCCAGTGACTCAGACGCTGGAGACGAGGACAACGCCAGCCCCCGTGGGCGCGCGCTACGCCGTCGCAAGAAACGGCGCGGTACCCCTTCAAAGAAAAAGACCCCCCATCGGACCCCACCTGGGCGGCCACCACCGGTCTCCCCCGCCAGCATTCCTCCACACAGCCGTCAGCTTCCTTCATCCCACCCTCCGGCGCAGTCCTCTCCTCCCTGCTCGTCTTCCTCCTCCTCCTCCTCCTCTTCAACTAAGCCCGTGTTCAAAGCTCCGGCTCCGCTGGGCTCCAACTCCACAAGCAACGTGAGCGTCCCCAGAGGTGGAGTGTCCATAGACTCCATGCGGCAAACCTGCGAGTACTGTGGCCGCCACTTCCGCTCCCTTGGTCGCCACTTAGACAAACACCATGCGCACCAACCGGAAGTGTGCTCCGCCCTGGTGGAGCGCTACACACAGATGCCCCGCCTGCACACACAGAACACAAACCCCACCGCAGCCCACGCACACGCCCCTCAGCACTCGAAGTCGTCACATGTCGTGGGACAGAGCCGCGGTTCAGATCTTCCACAGAGTGGCGTCCAGGACCTCTCCATGTCTCCGCCCACCCTCACAGCAGCCAACCAATCCCCCTCCTCCGCTGGAAGAAACTCCACCCCACCCGTGCTGACACCTCCGCGAGGTCAGAACTCAGTGGCGGTGTCTGTCTTAAAGAGAAGCCCACCCCCTGTGTCTGTGACGCAGTCCAGGAAGGGAGCGATGAGGAAGCTGAAGAAGGAAAGACACGAGGAGGAGGAGGATGAGGAGGAGGATGATGAAGAAGATGTGGAGGTCGTGGAGGTGAAGAGGCCCAAAGAGGAGGACGATGTTGAGGTGGTGTGCCCTCAGTCCTTCAGCAGCAAGTTGGCCAAAGAGATGGAGCCAAAGGAAGAGGACGATGAGGAGGAGGACGAGGAAGAGGATGAGGAGAATGGAGTGATGGAGGTGGACGATGAAAGTGGGGCAGAAGATAAGGAGAAGGACCTGCTGAGGTAACTGAACATTTGTTGGCTCCAGCTTCTCATAACTTTTTTTGGCACAGGTTGTAGTTTACTGTCACAAACTGTCATTCATTTCTCTCCGTCTTTTTTTTTCAGTGGTTCGGGCCGTCACCACTTGCTGCCCCTCCTCTCGTCTTTGTCCTCTCTGGTTCTGTACCTCCGTCGGCTGCAGCACTCGGCCTTCTTGTCCCTGTCTCGTCAGCTACAGTCAGCCGAGGCCTGGCGCCTCCTTTGCCACTCCAGCCTGGCTCTCCTCATCCTGTACAACCGGCGACGTGAGTGTGAGGTCTCCAAGCTGTCCATCGCTGAGTATCGCGCTCGCGTCACTCCCCAGTGCCCCGTTCCTGTCCCACCTGGAGCTCCTCCAGCTCTCACCCCATTGGAGGCCTCCCTGTCTCCCTTCGAGCGCCTGGTGCTTCCTCACCTCCCCAGAGTCGGGGTCCAGGGTAAACGTGGACGTGTGCAGCCCCTCATCCTCCCCCCTCACTGCGAGCCCTGCTTGGAGCTCCTCCTGCAGACACGGCAGGATGTGGGAGTCGACCCCACAAACCCGTACGTCTTCGCAAGGCCCTACCACTCCCCCGCCACACCACTGCGAGGTACCGACCTCCTCCGCAGCCTGGCCCGCTCAAGCGGTACCCGCAATCCCCGTGCCCTGACCCAGACGAGGGTCCGCCGGCAGGTAGCTATACTGACCCAGCTGCTGCTACTGGGAGAAGGAGAGGAGCCCGGGCAGCCTGGAGGCAGCGCTGTGGAGAGGCTGGAGCACTTCCTGGAGAGGGAATATCATGTGACACAGAACTGTGCAGGAATTGGCCAAGATCCAGGGCTGATGGGAAGAGTAGGAAGAGTTGTGCTTTGTGGAGAGAGAGATGGAGTGCTGTTCAGAGGAATGAGCCTGAACCACATCTGCCTGGAGCTGGATGGTGAGATGTTTGGATGTCTGAATGAATGAGCGGCACGCACCAGTTTTGTGCGTGAATAGGATAATGTTTGGAGAGTCTAATGAAGTTCTGCTCCTTCTTACCTTGCAACCTTTCCATCTCCTTCCCTCTTTCTAGTCATGTCAGGAAACTCTGCAGACTCGTACTCAGAGGGAGAGTCTGAAGGGGAGCAGGTGAAGGAGAAGACGGAGGCACCCGCCCCGGCTCCCGCTCCGAACCCTACGCCTACCCTGCTGTACGTCAGGAAGGGCAAGAACAACGGGCGGGTGGGACGACCCAAGAAGCTCAAGAACACGCAGCCACCCCCTCCACCTCCTCCACCACCACCTGCAAACCGCAGGAGAGGCTCAGGTCAGCCCAAATCAGGTTTGTTTGGGTTTGGTAACTGCACAATTTAACAAAACAGAGGAAGACAAATAAAGAAAGAAAATTGTGCAGGTGAGATTTAAAAAAGCAACATTGCACTCAAAATGAAGTAAATCAAACAAAATGGAGACAATAGAAAAACAATTAAGTGAAAACAAAAACATTTTAATGTGTGAACAAGTGAAAACGTCTGGAAACAAGTAAGAATACAGTGTGTGTGTGCAAAGAGTAGAAACATTCACAACATGAGCAGTTCAAGCTGTTCGGTTCCTCAGATGCACCGAGTCAGTGTTTGAAGGTGAAGCACAAAGTGTACTGGTACATATTTATCCCAGCATGCAAAGTTCACTGGTCAAATTTCAAGAAATACACAGTTTAGAGCGCATGCAACAGAAAATAACAGTGTGAACAAGTTCAGAGTGCCCCACTTAAACCCGTGAAAGAAGTTCTCCTCGTTCCATCAAACTAGTTTGTTGGAGGATGTGGACTCATTTTTTATGATACAGTGATTTAAATTTCAAATTAATTTGAATCTGATCAAGGCCAATGACTGATGATTGTTTCTTTGGATTAATTGATTCGTAGATTAGTCTGTTAATTGTCAGAGAATACTGAAGAATGGCAAGAGTCAAAGTGAGCAGCAGTAAAGACATTCAACAAAAGACAAAGAAAACCAGTAAATGTTCCGAATTTAGGAGCTGGAACCAGAGTTTGGCTTAGATATCCCTCAATCAGTAACATGTGTTGTGACAATGTAATCTAATGTCAACTCTCTGCTGTGAAGTTCGAGGAACTGCAGTTTTTGACACTTCCCGCTTTGCTTCATTTCTCGTCCCCTCATAGGAAAGCGAGGCGTCCTGAAGCGCCCCTGGTCAGAGGCTGAGCGTGCGGCAGTCGAGGAGCACCTGACCCAAAACATCACCGAGCTCCGGGTCCCCGCCAAGGCCGACTGTGAGCGCTGCCTGCAGCAGTGCCCCCTGCTGGTCAGCAACCACCGCGACTGGCGAGCAATCAAGTTCTACTGCCACAACCGCATTCAGCTGCTGAAGAAAAACCAGCGGCGTGAAAGCGAGCCCCAGCCGCTCACCGTCTGCTGAGGGAGGGAGGGGAGGTGTTAGGGGGGAGGGAGAGGGTCAGAGACGGGGAATGTCTGGTGTTGTGCAGCTGAGCTGAGCAGATTCTCAAATGGTACCCTGCTACCCAGGAAATGCACTAATTTTGAGAGGATGGTCCTAAATTTCACTCCACTCTTCTGTTTTCGACAAGGCTTCTAATTTGACACCTGATGGCTTTTTTTTTTAATTTTTTTTTTTTTAAATATCGAGCCATACAAGAACAGAAATTCGAATTAACTTCGTCGCTGCTCAACTTTTAAGGTCTTAAAAAAAACACACTAGACTCTTTATGGTGCTCCTGATTTGACGGTTACACAGTGCAAGTCTTGTCAAAAGCAGTGCACTTGGACGGGTGCCGTTTGAGACATGCCTTAGGGGGGGGGCGGGGGACTTCAGAGACCACGGCGCTGGCCTCGGCCTGTGTCTTGTTGTACATGGACATTTCTTTCCTTCCGAAATGGACACACTAAACTGAAATGTAAACAAGGGAGGCGATTGAGCCCTACAGTGTTGTTATATGAACGTCGTGAAGTAGCATTAGTGTTTCATGCACTTGGAGACGTTAATAGGACAAGTGGCCTGTGCTCGGGCCACACTTTTCTTAATAGCGGCTATATAATTAGAGTAGGTCTAACTACTGCTAACATAGAAGAATAGCCAGAACTTTCTTCAGACAAGCTAGTTCTTCTTTTAATACAGCTGACTGTGCAATTCTGACAATGGTTTCATTATATTTGGACCTTGATTTTACATGTAAGGTACTAGATGATGAATGAGTTACTCTTTTGCAGTTACTATGATGTTTTTTGTTTTTTAAATTAAAATGAAACGCAGCATCACGACGGAGATCTCCAGAGTGGTTTCATGAGAAGACAATTAAATGGCCTCAGAATGTTGTAAAGTTACTTTTGGATACCTAAGATGTTTAGTTAAACCACAAAGTCCAGAAACACGAGAACTGTTTTGAAGTCTGTTGCGTTGGATGTCAACAGCTACCATTTCCCTCCCCGAGGACCAGTACACTATGTTCTCGTTTCCTATTGTTTGTTCTTGTTTTTTTGTTTTCGTTTTTCAGCCTGTTGCACATTTGTCATTCGAAATAGTAAAAAAATAAAAAAAGGTGCTATAGGCCAATAAGCTGGATATCACTTTATATGTGGAGAGGAGATTTCCCTTTGGTTGTTTTAACAGTTTCTTAAAAAAATGGGCATTTATCAGAGAAGTGATTGTTCTGTGTCACCACGTTTGTTGCATTGTCTGTGTTGTTTTTCTATGGCTAGAGCTCCTCCTGTCCTTTCCCAGCCACACTACACGGTTTGCAGCTCGACCAGATTTTTTGGTTTCCTCGTCAGTGTTGCTGGAAATCTGCGTCCTTCGGACTAAAATCTCCACAAAACCTCAAGACAGATACTTGAAGTTATTTAAACCTTTTTGCAGAATCTTTATGTTCTTTCTTGCTCTAGCCTTTGCCAGTTACATTGTACATAACAAATATATTATCATTATGCTAACTGGTTGTTTGTGCTAGACTATACAGTATGTAGCTTTTTTCCATTTCAGTTATTGCTATCTGTACATACGCCTGTTTGTAAATACTCCTCAGAGAAACAAAGAAAAAACACAATGTATGACATGCCTTGGTTATTGTGTTATGTTTTTTCTTTTTTATAAGTCTTATAAAAATTTAAAGCTCCTTATTTGTGTTGTGGTCATTTATTTCAATGCCGTAAAGTCAAATATTTCTCTCTGTGTTACTGGAAACTTTGTTGGAAATAATGGTCAGGAGGTTTTTACAGCAATTCACGATTACAGACACTAGAGGGAGGTGTTGGTTCAGAAACCTTGAACATCTCTGGTGCCCTGAAGGAAGGTTCTGAGAAGATTAATTTCTCCTACAGTGACAGATATTCAGCTGTTACATTACATAACTGGATGTAAAACTGCAGTGTGGACCCATGTATAGACAATGACTCATCCGTGGATACCAGAAAAGGCAGCATGAGGTAATTTCATCAGCCTCCGGTCTGACTGTCCTGATCGCTTGGTTGTCTCCTGATGATGCGGTGTTTAACCACAGTTCCTTGTCTTCACATACAGTCACTTCTCAAATGAAAGAAACACCCACTGCGAAGCTGCAGCAACACAAAAACTTCATGTTGTTGTGGTTGTGGACTTCCTAGTCTAAACACCAATCAGCCCTAACATTATAACCACCTGCCTAATGTTGTGTTGGTTGCAAGCAAGGTGGGACCTCCATGGATTGGACTTGTTTGTCCAGCGCATCACACACCTTTCTATCAGAACCGGCGTGAACTTTTTCAGCAATCTGAGCTACAGTAGCTCTCCGGTTCACCACTTTTCTTTTGATGAGTGCACCCCACAAGAGCTGCAGTTTTGGAGATGCTCTGACATTCATTGGTTGTACACACACACACACACCATCATGCAAGTTTCTGCTGTACATTTCACGTAGACCTCTGCAGACCAACCCATTGAGAACGCCAAATCCATGTTGTAAAATCATGTTTTGAGCAGCTGAATGTTTATAATATGATTTGGAAATATTCCCCAAAGACAGGCTCCACCAAAGAGAAAGACTTGAGTGATGTATGACATCACTTGCAACCACTAGAGGGAACCCTACACCAGTGAAACAGGTGTGTCCTGGTGGTTAAAACAGATAAACAATTGCAGCATCACAAAGCGACTCCAGCTGGAGACCATTGTTGCATGTCAAGTGTTTCCTACACTGTCACTATTTAAGCAAAGGCAACATGCCAAAGATAACCTGGTCACTGGGATGATATCAAAGTCATTGACCAGGATCATTGACTGTTGTGTCTCGTCAATTATGTTAATGTTAGTCATGTTCATGTTTAGTGTTCCCTTTTCCCTCTCATTTCAGACCCGGACTTCCTCCCCTTGTGTGATTTTCCCGCCTTTGTAATTGTTTGCCCCGCCCCTGATTGGTTTCACCTGTTTTCACTCACCTCATGTATAAATAGTTCTTGTCTGTCTTTGTCAGTTTTTTCATGTTCTGATTGAAGTTTGTGTTAAGTTTTTTTGATTTTCCTTAAGAGCATTTTTGTTGGTGCTTCTCATCCTCCTTGAGCGATGCATCTTGCATCACGCTACAAAAAAACATATGTGATGAAAGATGATCTTCATGTTTTCTGGAACTTAAACTATGTGTCTTCATGGAGCTCCAGAAAAATCTGAGAAAAATTGGTGCTGGGGTTTGAAACGTTGGGATTAACTAGGCAGGAATAGTCAGACTAAATGATGTTAGGGGTTGCATTAAGGGAAAGGTATGATCCAGTGATTTTTAGAGCCAAAAGAGATCTCAGCTTCTGCTGCTCAGTGTTGACCAAATCTTTCTGAAATCTTTCTACTGAGTTCACTACGATTGTCTTGCCACATTAAATGCATTTGCAGCTCATCACGACAGCCTTTATGCATTTGGATTCTTATCAGTAATTGTTTGCCTCACTACCCTGAAAATGTATTGCTAGACACAACTAAAGCTGCCAGTGTTCTCCTTCAGAGGCGCTTGTCAGATGGTTGATTAGCTTCACAAAACCTCCCCTGACAACTTTTACAATGCCGGATTATGTGGGCTTTCAAAATCCGACATTCATGGCCACTTCACTCTGTGATTGGCGAGTTGTCTCGAGGTGAACTCTCTTTTTTTATCCCCATTCTCGACAGTTATTTTTGTTACTTAACTTGTGAATAGCTGAGCATGACCGTATGAATTGCTTCCAGGAATAAATATTTGAAAATGCACCAACTGAAAGAGAAATCAGCGGTGTTTAGTTGAAAAAACTCAGATGTGTGCACCTGTACACCTCTACATCACTTCAACCAAGTGAGAGGTTAAAGAACTGGAGGTCAGTGAATAAAGGCATGAGTTCTCTGTGATTTACAGAGTTTCCTGATAATAGCTAATAGCTAATGTTAGCTCAGTTTGTTAGCCAGGCCCAGGGCGTGGGGGAATGTTGACGTTCAAATTGTCAGAGCTGGTGTCGTGCCAGAACCAGAGCTAACGAGGTGAGCCTTTATGGAACCGTAAAGAAGAGACAAAAGAGGACGTTGATGGAGGAAGCTAAGAAGACAAAAGGAGAAAGTGATAAGAAGAAAAATGAAAAAGCCCAAAAACTATTTTTATCTGCTTTTATTTTTATGATTTATGAACACTAAAACCTGTCAACAAGATGAACACAAAAACAAAATCAAGGCTGTGCGAATGTGGCAAGGCTACATCAAAAGTGTCCTTGAGTGTGTTTACGATGAAACTCTAACAACCGTCGGGGCTTCAGCTGCATATTTGCATAATTTAAATGTAAAAACTGTGAAGGTGGCAACAGATTCACTCAAGGAATTTGGCATTTAAGAGACGTTCTGCCTTTGCTTTCAAAAGAGTTTGAAAGGAAGGTATTCACCTTTAGAAACATGAAGTAAATATGGTCAAAGGATGTTGTTCACACTCATTGGGATAGCCATAATATCATTTAAAGTACATAAATTGTAAATCAAGGATGCGGGGTGGGCTGCTGATTCTCCTTTTGTCCAGTAGATGGTAGTAAAGGGACAAAATTAAACATCATGTCATCACAATCAAAACAGTTTTACATAAGACAAACAAAGTGCAGGTTGATAGTTGCCCGCTAAGAGCGGGAATGCTTGGCTGCAGTCCTACTTGAACAACTCCCACTGTGCATTGAGATGAAGATGAAAGAGGGTGATGATGTCTAAGCTCTGAGATCACTGAATTGAGCAATAAATTACAGGAAGATGCATCAAATACTTTGTATAGAAACTTCAGGTTTTGTGGTTTGATTCCCGGGTTCAGCACGTCACTGTGTCCTGATACTAAACTTCAAACACCTCCAGAAGAACATGCCAGAATGTGACTGAGCAGTCAGTAGCTTATGAATAAACTGTACACTATGTGTGAGTCAATGTGAAGCATTTCTAAAGCACTGCTCTCAGGAAAAGGGCCATTCAGCATTATATAAAATACAGGCAGCAGGAGCAACTGAGAATCCAAATAAAAAAAATCTGGAAGCTAGGGTCAAAGGTCGAGGCCAGCAGACCTGGCTTTGATTGAAGTCTTTACAGATGAGTTTTCATCTGTGATGGTCAGCAGTGAGTGAGTAAATGTTGACACCTTTGAGCTTCCTACATCAGTGGAGACAGAGCAGGTCAGCAGAAAGTCATAAGGTTATGAGAAGTTACTGGATATTGTCTGTTCTTAACTTTCAAAGATGACTGCACTGCATGCATGAATATAATGTTCTAGGTACGGTATATGTGTATTCACTCCTACAGGTTTTACAGTAAATTGAAAGCTATGCACTGAGTCAGGAACGTCTTTAAACAGTTGTCCACATGTCCACAATGAAAATGTTAATATGGTAGCACTGGTTAAATTTTGACCTGATATTGATCGAGGAAAAGCCAGGAGATCAAAGTCATCATAATTCACTCTGAGGTGAACATCAATGTCATTTTTTTGTCCTGTAAAATATGTGCAGGAAATGAAGGTGAACTTGTTTTTTCTCTGCCTCTCATGAGGAAAACATGTTTTGACATTATGTGTTTGGATGTGTGAATTCAAATGATCGGCGAGCAGGGCCCGTGACCTCTGATCCAACCTGTCAGTCAATAAAAGAAAACCATTAAAATTTAATCACCGACTCTCAGCCACTTTTTCCAGACGTGATGACAACGGACTGTCAGTCATCCTCGTGTTGAACTGTTTCTACCTCACATGGGGGGAAAATTCACGTGGACATGTGGTCACGTGATCAGGATTTCACACAGGCGTCTGTAAGATACAAAAGGCTCATTCTAAGCATAATGATTCTTATTTTCAGGTCATAATACGCTAAAGAACACATAATTATGCATATTATACTTAATTTCTGCTACACATACTGGAACTTAGCCCTGTGATGAGCAGGCGACTCCACTTCTTACACAAAGTCAGCTGGGATACAGAAAATGGATGGGTGGATACTGGACCTTTTAAAGTCAGTGTAAAGTAAGAATAAATATGTGTTCTGAGTTTGTCAGACAGTTATATAGCACCTTTCTAGTCTTCCAACCACTCAAGGTCACTCATTCACACACTGATGACATTGGCTGGCAAGGTGCCCGCGGCTCTGGGAGCTAACCCTTCATTACGCGTTCACACACAGGAACAATTTGAGGTTCAGTATCTTGTCTAAAGACACTTCGACATGCAGTCTGGATCATCTGATTAGTGGATGATCCACTTCTACCTATACCGCTCTACCTACCTGAGACACAGCCGCCGAATTTACCTCCTATAATTACGTCACGTCCTCCTCTTCGGGCCTTCTGTGCTCCATTGTTTTTTCTGGAAGATTTACCTGTTTGAGAAAAAGTGTTTAACTGTAAGTTTTGATTGAACGTTGGTAGTTAATTAACTACACATTGTCATCTATCTCTCTCCGTGCTTAATTACTGTTTTTTAAATAAATGATTTATTCTGGAGATTTACACATAATTATGATTTTAATTACTGTCCTTATCGCTGGCTCGGTCCCCCAGATACATTTAAAAAATGATTTTTACCTCACACTGGAAGAGAAAACAAATCATTGTGGACTGTGAGCTCAGCAGGTAGAAAAGACGTGACTTGAATGTTTGATCAGTCTCAGAAGGAGTCCTGTTCACGCTCCAGTGGCTGGAACAACATTCCTTTAATTTATCCAACATGTGGAACTTTTATATTTTTTTGATTTCCTGAGCCGCCCGAGCAGCCCTTCAGCAAGGCTTTTCATGTTTGGTGTCCCCCCCCCCAGTCTCAGGAGCATCACGGTGGCCATGCTTCACTGACTGACAATCCTGCAGGCTCTTGAATAAATCCACCACCTCGGATTCATGCTGAACACCTGAGATGCATGTACCACACGACAGACGAAATATGTACATTATTTATGCAGGTCTTTGCTTTACTCCCTTATCCCCTCGGTTATTTAAGAGATACCATCATGTTGTTGCGTTCGTTGGTTATGTTGTAGTTTATCAGCTTTTACATTGGTTCCATTTTCAAAGACACCCAGCTGGAACAGAAACACAATTAAAGGTTTGTGATTGCCTCCTTGGAGAGTACGGTATGTCAGTTGGCGGGAGTGTAAACTGACAAACCCCTATATGTGTTCAAACACACATTTAAGTGTGCGCACACGCGCTACACTAAACAGCCCTGAAGCTGTTAACTACAGATGCTCTTAATTAGCTGTTCTGTTTGCTTCAGTATTGCTTCCTTCCCTGGAAATAAGCTGTGGTCAAAAGAAATGAACATAAGCCGCTGATAGATATGATGTATACAGCAACATTTGCAATTAAAAGAGGCAGTGGAAATTATATGTTGTAATCCTGGCATGAATTCCCTGAGGGTAGCTTTAATTGGCTGCAGTGAGAGATGCAAAGTCACACAAATGATTGTATTATTGAATATGTTGTTATATATTGTGTCAACTTGCAGTGCAAACTATGCTTTACCGCTGCACGTGACTTCTCAAAGATGATGACAGGATTGGAAAACCTTCTTACAGTATGTGTTATTCATGTTAACTTACTTATCAAACAGCGTCTGAACCCATCTGCAGTCTTCATGTGAGACAACTCAGTCACAGCTCTGTGACTCATAGTCCGGAGGAGTAGAGTCTTCTGTGTAAACACGACCATGAGGTGCAGAGGTGTGTCTAATATGTTTTTTTTTTTTTTTAATATAGATTTAATAAACTCTCCCCCTGAGTAAATGAACAGTTTTATTTAGAAAAGTCAGAAATGAATCTAGTCAATCTTGTGTCAGAAATAGGGTGAATATTTGATTTGACATACATATGATATTGATATGTTAATGAACTGTCAAGACTCAGTGTGCACCGTAATATGATTCTTATATTAACTTGAAACACATTTGGATCTTATACACAACAGATATATTAAAAATTTAGCTTCTGCATAATGTAAAAGCATCAACACGCGATGACACAGAAGTGACATCTTCATCCGTGTGGAGCACTCGGGGTGAGATGTGCAAATGCAAATTAGCCGACGATAAATGATTTTATTTCTGAATGTCAGCTTTTAATTTGAATATGAGCATCCAGGTGGCAGTGCCAGAGCTCACAGACAGCGGGGTAAGTGGAGTCACGTGTTCATGTTCTCACAGTGTATGGTACTCGGGGAGGGTTGGGGGGGTTGTTTGTGCACCAATCTAACCTGACACACTGCAAACGAGCAATCGAACAAGAGACAATTACCGTACAAAACTTGTTGTATCTGCCACTCTCCACTTATTTGACACAAACAAGTTTAATTCAGTCAATATAAACTTATTGTGTCGGACCACCACCACCCAGATCAATATTAGATGTTTGTTTTATACAATGAACTAATGCACTATCATCATGAGCTCACTGGAAACTACTTTATCTACGAACTGTCTGCTATGAAACAAGAAGACGCTCTCAATGATTTTTGTATAAAAGGAACAATGAGGCGACACCAGACTTCTTTGTATGAATGTTGTTATCATCGTATCTCGATATCAAAGCAACATTGTGTAACTTTTCTCTCATAAACTGATTAAATCATGTTGATGCTACACTGACTTGTAATGAGGTGAATGGTGTCTCTGTCTGTTCTTGCATTATGTAACTTTGTGCTCCGGGTACAAACACCTGCAAGAAGTACGTAACGCGTAACACCACCAACTATTTCACTGATTTTGGTGAAACTGGATCATATTTTATGGAGAAAATGTTTTCTGGTTTTCCCTCTGATGTCCTCCAGCCGCTCCGCCTCAACTCTCTGTGATTTACAGAGTTTCCTGATGGACAGTGAAGTAAACTGCTGCCAACTGTAGCCGCTGTTAGCTAATGTTAGCTCCATTTGTTAGTCGGGTTGTCCGGATTGTGAGCTCAAAACACCGGGGGAGTGTTAGTTTTTGTGCCACAGGTGTTTTGGACCACCAGGAAGAAGAAGAGGAGGTTTTTAGCACCAGGGCACGGGAGAATGCTGATGGGGAGCAGAGCTGGTGTGGTGCCAGAACCAGAGCTGGGCAAGAGGGCAAGAGGTGAAAAGACTGAAGGGGACGTTAAAGCTAAGAAGAGAAAAGGAGAGAGTGACCGAGCAAGAAGCCGCCGGGCAAGAGTAAATCTGTGACTGATTTTTAGTGGTTGGTGAGAGCTTGGTGAAATAAAAGGCTGAAAGACAGACGCCGAGCTGGGCTTCTTACTGTTGGACTAGTAAGTAATATTAGCTGGCTGCTATGTCTTGAGATTGTTGCACTTGTTTAATGTTTGGCGAAGTTGTCGACTGTAATTTTCAGCTGCAGCAGGCAGCTTTTTTCAGCTGAAAAGCCCAAAACACACCCAAATGACAGACAGATACATCAGGTCTCAGCTGCTAAGAAACCAGATATTTCCCTCAAGGTTAGTAGAGTTTTTGCAGGTTTAAAGAGGAGAGTTTTTGCAGGTTTAAAGTATGTTTGCATGTCTTAACACTCAGCAGTTGCAGTTGATAAAAGGTGCGCTTGCACAGCATCTCACAGGCTTCACCAGCAGATAACGTTGGCTCAGGTCTCTTTGATAAATAACTGTGAGATGCAGTTGGAGGCTTTGGAGAAAAAAAAGAAGCTTGCAATGATTATTCAAGTTACATAACCAAGGTGCAAAGTGCAACTCCTCCTCCAAATGTTGCAACTGCTAATGACCACAGAGAATGATACGAATACATAGTTAATGACCACTCAACATGCTGAATGTATATGTTGTTTTGTTACACTGAACTGACCCCTGGCAAGTTTGGAGTTTGCAATTTCCACCACGGAAAGCCTCGGCTAAGAAAAAGAGCTCAGTGGAAGAACAACAAATCCTCGTCTCCGGAGACACGGCTTGTAATGACTTCCTTTTCTACTAAACATTTAACTTCCTAGGGACACCTGAACGAACCCACGATGCTGCCCGATAACTGCTCTCTTTGTCCTCTTTACTCTGAAAACGGGGCTGAATTTGCATTCACATTACTCCCTCCTTAACTACCAGCCAATTATGTTACCTGCAGCATAAACGTAATTGCTAAATGAAAAAAAAAAAACCTGGCTGTGATGTTATAAAATCACATTTGTTTGGGTCACAGGATGAACTTTTCATCTGCCACTCTGCTTCACTTACCGAGGCATAAAATACATCACACATTACTTTAGTTAATGTTCCTTTCAATAAACCTGTGCTTGTTTGAACCATTTGGTTTGCGCCCATAGAAAATGCCTTCAAGGCACCAATGAAATAGTTCATCATTATTCCTGCACATGGATTGATTGGATGAATTGCAGATGTCTCTTTTTTATCCCTTGGAGGTTTTTAAGCACACAGAGCACCCTGTTTCAGTTATTATTACCGTCTGTCCTTTCAAATTCAAAACAAATATTATGTAATATGCAATATTATCGGCAAATATTACTAGAAAATAAAGTGCAAGGATAACCTCATGAAATCACAGCTGGAATTATTACTTTCCTTGCTTGTCGCTTAATGCTGTAAAGTCAGAAACAATCCAGTGACGCACGTAAAAGTGCAATAATGTGATGTCTCCTTCCTGTGATAATAAAAAAATTGAGATTCTACAAGCAGACCAAGAAATTTGATCCAATTCAGCTAAAACTGAGGTTTTTTTTTTTTTTTAAATGAATGGTGTGACATTTTGGGAAATACATTTATTGACTTTCTTGCAGAGTCGATGAGAAGATTGGTAGCACTCTCTCTGGAAACAGGAGGAAACTAATCCACCATCCAGCACACTTCAAGTTTTCTTGTAAACAAACTGAAGTTATACATTTAACAAAACGTACTGTGCTCATCCTTGACCTTTAATAAATGTGTTGATTGCATTTCCTTCCTCAAAACTTCAACACTTTTTTTGTTAAAAGTTTGCTAAAAGTTTGTTAAAAACCTGCATTGTTTATATCCATGATTAGTATCAAGCAGTCTTCTTCTTTTCTGTCTTTGCTAGCACAGTTCTGCACATCACGGTGTATTAACACGACCTGTAGGTTAGTGACACCATGGGTAGAAATGTGTATCTCGTTGCCGACATATACACGTGCGAGACAAGCAAAATGTGGACTGACAGGGAAACCAGCTCCGCACACAGGGAACCTCTGACATGTTATAGATTATCTAGTTAAGTTGCACGGTGCCTGGTGCATGTATTTCAACCAAGCGGCAACCTCCGTGGCTGTGAAGTGAAGCCAACATAGAAGTGCCAAAAAACTGCAGTTCCTCAAACAGCCACTTGAGGCTGGCTACACAACAAACCTGTGGGTGATGTCGTGGATACTACGTCCATGTTTTAAACAGTTTATGGTGCCAACCACCTTCAGCGGTGTCAAACTATTCCTTCAATCCAAAAATCACCTTTGGACCACACTATTTGGGAAGTTCACATGGATGATTGAAGTTCACAGAAGTTTCTTTAATCTAAAATCCAATGTTTTTAATAAACTCCTGCCAGTTTATGCAATGTTAAACCACGAGGTGGAATAATCTGTTAACAAAAGAGATGACATGAAATTGAGTAGAAAATGAACATGATTGTCTGCCATCGTCTCTCTGTGATCATTAATATGCAAAAACAAAAAAGACCTGCAATCTGCCTTTTTATCTGCATACATATATTTTATATTCTCTTAAAGTTCGACTGAGGCTCTCAGCATTCACAGCTCGGATTATCAGGTAAAAATCTACACCACATAGTCACACAGTCAGCATTGTAATTTAGGGGGTATAAACTTCTGTGGAGGATCCTGAGATGCAAAGAGTATTTTCCTCCTTTCTTATCTTGGAAATAAAAAAAGTTTGTTGTAAGTAAAACTGTAATCAACATCGTCTGAAGATGTTTATCGAGAAAGAAACACAATGCACAATTCCAGCCGCATAAAAAAGGACAAACTTGCAGCATCTATCATGCTGTGAAGGTCATGTGATCAACTGGCTCAAAGGTGGAATATCAAATGACATATTTTAACGGCGTCCTTCACAACATGTGAAAACTGATCAGACCAAACAGCTCGGTAAACATATTCATTCACTCACTCAGTGTGAATCTGATGTATTCATTATCATCTTACTTTATTTCCTGATTTGAAAAACAAAGACCGCTGTGAAGAATGAGAACATTTATTCTGTCAATTTTCTGCAGTTATTGACTCGGCGTGCGTGGCAGACAATAAAGCTATGTTTTGAAAATAAATCCCTGTCTTACTTGGATTATGTCTGAACCGAGGGACACAGATGAAGCCGAGGAGTGAAGCTCGAATGGGAGAAATGAATAAAATAAAGCCGTTGCTTCTCTCTGTCTTTATTGCAAATATCTTGTCCTTCTCCTGCGAGACGTGACGTGGTTTCCTCAAAGTGCCTGCAGGTGACAAGCTGAAGGAAGTTTGAACTCAACGAAGGACTCATTTGTAAAGGGTGAAGGTAATGGGGGGTGTTTTGGCACCATTTCACCAGCTGCCTCGCTGATTAAATGTTAAACCTTTCAGTAAATAATCACACAAACATACCTCATCACTGCCTTATCAAACGCACTTGTTGCATTGGTTGTCCTCACATTGAGGGCGAGTACGAGGAGTCATCGTGTCTTTGAAATAGAGGTGCCGGAAGATCTCAGCTTAGCCATCTTTTATTACTTCCACCAAGAAGGTTATGTTTGCTGGGCCGCCTGTTTGTGTGTGTTTGTTTGTCAGTCAGCAGGATTACAGAAAAACTACTGGCCAGATTTTCATGAAACTTGTTGGAAGGTTGTCACACGGGCCAAGGAAGAACTCATTCAGTTTTCTGGAGCTGATTCAAATCACTGAATCACTAACTACTTTTCACTTTCTTTAACACTGTGAGATGCAGAGTAGTTTGCACTTATTGGCCTTGGTCTGCTTTAGTGTCCGTCTAGACTAATTGCTCTTAATGCACCTGCTTTTAATGCACCTACTTGCATATGTTTGAACTCTTGTCTGACTCTGACGGCTCTGCTTTTAATGGATCTGTAAGTCCTTCAAATTATACCACAAAATACACCGTGTGTCCACGCTGTCCAGGACGCCACATAGAAATGTTTTCTGATCTGAAAACGGCGGTATGTGCCTTCCAAAACTGTGACTGAAAAATACTTTTACAAGGTAGAGTTAAAGTTTGATTAGGTTTAGGCACAAAAAAAAAAATAATAATAATATAACTTGGAAAAAGATCGTGCTTTCATCATAAAAACTTGGTTAAAGTTAAGGAATGATCATGGTCATGCTTTTGGCTGTTGGCTGTTGGCTGTTGGCTGGAAACTGAAAACAAGTGTCTCCTGTGTTAAAAATCTGTTTTGTTGGCCCATCCATCCACCCTGACCTCCTCATTACGCAGCCTTGAATCAAGTCTCCATCTTCAAACAGCCTTTTGAAAATCATCAAAGACAAAATGTCCTCACATTCAAAGTTGAACATTTAGAAAGACAGGCAAACTAGACACATCATAAATCTACATAAAGAAGATGGCAGAATGATGCAAATGAACCCCCGCTGTGCTGGAGAAGAACATGAAGAACCTATGGTGGCAGTGCGGCTATGTGATGCATACTGCATACTGCAGTATGTTCACATCTACTATTTAAATGCACATTTAGTCACAGGATGGAGGGATGAAAAATATGTTGTTACCTGGTGACCAGCCGGTAACAACATCTTCAGCATATATCTGAAAAACACTTTGCATACATGTGACTGTGATCTTCAGTCAGTGTACGTGGGTTGTGGACTGAGGTGAACTCTACAAAAGAGTGTTTTTCAAAGAGCCGAGGACAGATCTTTCATTCAGTTAAAGTGAATCTCCTCCAGGCACTCATGTCTGAAAGGGGTCAAGGGATCAACTTGAAGCTACCTGGCCTGAAGCAACTGAATCATCCGGGATGTTTTTATATTTGCAACTTAAACATTCGGCAGCTACACATTACTCTAAATGTTAGAAGATGTAAAAAACAGCTAATTTAATTGCAGACAGATCAAAACTCCAAAAACTCCTAAAAACAAGATAAAATGTTCTAATAATACCTGAATCTTTAGGAAGTTTCCCAGAAAAGACAATGTATATTTGGTACTGATTATAGGAAAACAGAGACAATGTTCGAAGACAGTACTTACTTCCATTAAAGGTGCGGTGTGTAAGATTTAGTGACTGCGATCTGGTGGTGTAGTTGCTGATTGAAACCCCCTCGCTTCATCCTGGACTACTGTACAAACATAGTTCAACGTGGAGGACCTGTGGAGTCTAGATATAAAAGTCTCAGTCTAAGCTAACAAAAACATAACAATTCTTATTTTCAGGCGATTATAGACAAATAAAAACATCGTTCTGAATGTTATTTTCCATTTCTGCCATATTCTTTAAACAGAGCTCCAGAAATCTCACGCACTGCACCTTTAATTATGTAGGTTACACATTTTTATAGACTGACATCGATTCAAACATGTAAATATTGATTTATTTGTAGGGATTTCTACTCACTGTATTTGTTGAAATGTATGTTTACACTTAAAAAGGACTTTGTACTGACACTTGCTTGGGTCAACGTGGCTGCTTCCAATTAACTGGAAATGAAAGTGAAGCAATTAAACATCAGCTCTGCTTTCCATATAAATTGTACCAATTTCAGGGATTAGTCATTTTCAGTTTAATTGAAATAAACCATTACCCACTCCCCTCATTTGTCAAATGCATGTCAGCAAATTGTTTACCGATGATTAACACCATAACATTCAACTTATATAACTGAATTTGTCTTTGTCTTTGTCCTCTTAAAGCATCACAACTCGTAACAAGCCATTTTATGTTCTGCTGTTCGTTATGACTTGTAAATACAATAAAATGATGTTAAGTAAAAGAAGCCTGTGGCTGCACAGTGGGCACTTCCTGAAAATGTCTCTGACATTAAGAAAAGAGAGACATGAAACTCCCCGCAGGGCAGACTCCCTGCAGACAGACGGGTCTTTATTCTGCTTTTCCATCACTTTCATAGCGATACATCTTTGAGTCTGACCTTTGTTTTTTTATTCTTCTCAAGTTGTTACTGCGTACTTGCACTATTAAACTATTAGTCACTTTAGAGACTGCTGGCTGGTTTTAACTTTGTCTTTCAGGCTTGGAGATGCATGAATATATTTATATTTATATGTTTACTCGAGTAAGATTTTAGGTACTTGTACTTGGCGGTTTCTGCTCCGACTCCACTATAATTCAGAGGAAGAAATTATACTTTTTACTTCACTTCATTCAACAGCTTTCATTAGAAGTTATGAATTGCTTATAAAATATTTGTTATAAATGAAACTACCAAACAGTTTATAAAAGTACAGTTGAAACAATTAGTTGATAAATCAGTTAGTTGATTGACAATGTTTTAGTCATTTTTCATGCAGAATCATTTCATGGTTTGATCTTCTCAAATGTTTTGGATTTCGTAATTTTTCTTTAATTATTTATATATTTTTTTTACATTAATTTATTCTTAAAAATGTTGCACTGTTGACAAAACAAACACTGTGAAGAGTAACTGATGGCGTTACAAATCAATCAATCAATCGATTAGTGGAGAAACTAATCAGTTCAAATGAGCAACAAACCAACAAAACTACAGCAGTGAAATGGTTCTTTTATATGAATGCATGATTAGTAATTATTTAATAACGTGATACATGATAGTATAAGAGTCACAGGACTGTTCATTGAGTACTTTTAATACTTTAAGTACATTTTTCAGCTTATAGTGACCAAAATAATTCAATCAATCAATAAATAAGTCAATAAAATCATTCCGTAACTTGAATTCATCTTTAACTTTTATTGTGTGTTTGTTTCATTTTTGGCAAATGAATTACAATGCAGAGTCCATAACCGTACACAAGTGTACACACAGAACAGTTACACACTCTGGACACCATATTATCTATGTATTAGTTACATGATATCAATGTTCTGTTTTTTAAATATCACAGTTGTTGTCAATACCAGTGTATCACCTCTTCTTGATATGTTTCCATGCAGGCTTTAGTGACTTGTAGAAAGGTCCTTCGTCTTTGAACAGCAGCATCCATCAGTGCAGTCAGTACTCACCTATTGAGATCAAGTTGTCCTTGCGACGTACTCTGATTTACATGAATAAATGTCATGCTGACAGAATAAGGTTTCATGAGTCAGTCAGTGTTTAGCGGGGATGGGGCTCGTGGGCGTGCTCGAGTTCATGTCTACTATGAAATAAAGTTTCATGGTCGTGCTGTGAAGCATTGCAAGGACAGGGTGTAAAGAACTGTGTGCACCTGTGTTCTCATTTATGTCATGGGGACCACACTGACACAGTCTTCTACCATCTCAAACAGGAAGTGATGGGGGCCACTACGTCGGGCCACCTCGCTGGCCGTCTCTCCGCTGCTGCTGCGGAGCCCCGGCTTCAGGTGTCTCTGAGAGAGGAGGAGCTCTAACGTGTGAGCGGAGTCTGTTTTAAGGGAGCTGGCGTGAGAAGCAGCCAGGTGTAGCGGCGTGAGGCCACCGTTGGTCTGGCCGTTCAGTTCCGCTCCGTGCTGCAGGAGGAGACTCGCCACCGTGACGCGGCTCCAGCGGCAGGCGCTGTGGAGGGGCGTCCACCCGTCGATGGTGCGAGGGTTGACCTTCGACCCGGCGGCGAGTAAACCGGAAACTGCTTCAACGTGGCCGCCATATGCTGCACGGTGCAGTGGAGTGTAACCGTCCTCATCGCAGCAGTGCACCAGCAAAGGATGAGCAGCTAACAACCTGTGGAGTGTTGAAAGCTGAAAGAAAAGCACAGAAATGAAAGTCAGGATCAAGAGATATGTTTCACTCGAGGAGCTCCTGTAATTGGAATAATTACCTATTACTTTGAGGGTTTTAAATTTGCAGGCTCCGAGCTTAAGCTGAAAGATTTTCTCAGACTTGAAAAACTGGAAGTAATCACGACTAGTGAGCTGATCTGTGTAAAAACGGCAGAGTGCCAATTAAAGCTCCGAAAAGACGAAATAAAAGTTTGCAACAGCCTCTCTCCACCACCTGCTGCTGATTATCAGCTGATTGAGACGGAGTTTCATACCTGCACCATTTAATTGGCTTCCTCGCCCTTTCCATCTCATAACCAAGGCCGAATGGAGCCCAGGCTACACGCACATGTACACGCATGTAGTGAGCATGTGAGGGATGTAATACAGATTTCTGCAGACTGCAGAGGGTATTAATCATAGACGGTATAAAATATGGATGTCACATCTGTGACGTCACCCATAGGAGCTGTTTTGAAGCTCTATTTGAGTTCTATAAAAATGTACCTGTTTGAGCAACTGCAGTGTTTGGCACTTTACTTCACAGCCATAGAGGTTGCTGCTTGGTGTTAATGTAAATCATCTGGTGGAGACGCGGATGCACCACCAAGGCAAAATTACACAAGAGAAGAAGAAGACTGTAAACAATGTAAACAATACAAGGAACAAACGTGTTCAACATATTTGTACTGCATAAATTTTGGTGAGAAATTTCTGGGAGGGTCAGCACGGTGTCGCTGGAGCTGGCATGTTCTCCCCGTGTCTGCGTGGGTTCACTCCGGGTTCTCCGGCTTCCTCCCACAGTCCAAAGACATGCCGGTTAATTAATGACTCTCTGTGAATGTGAGCGTGAATGGTTGTTTGTCTCTACGTGTCAGCAGTGTGACGAACTGGCGACCCCAATGTCAGCGGCGATAGACCCCCGCAACCTTGATAAGGATAAGTGGTTATAGAAAGATGAAAGATGAACGGACTTCTAGCAGTTTCTTTTCTACTGAGCCAGTTAAGGAGACACTTTTATCCTGTCAATATGCCTCACCAGAAGTACAGACGTTAAGTAAAGGTTATAATTACACAAGTAAAAGACTAATTGACTAATTGTTCAACTAATTTGTTTGGCAACAGAGTTATTATGTAGAAAATGAATTGTGATTCAGTTAGGCTTCCCCTCAAACTGAAGCATTATTTAATTATCCACAGGCTGCAGTGTTTTTCATGACCTTAATGCCTTTCAGAGGTTTCGGGGTGCATTAAATGTGTTCACTTTATGTCAGCCGTTCATTCTGTGTCATTTAATGCCTCGCAGCATGCCGAGTCACGCGGCTTTTCCATTCTTCAGCCTAATTTCTGAATTTATTTACAACTACGTGCTGACTTTGATGCTTTGTATTCAGCAGGGCGTGAAAATTATTCTGCTTTAACAAAAGGTTCAGAGTTTTGGTTTCAATGGCACCATGTGAGAAAGTTTTTCCTTAGATGTTTAAACATAATAAAACTTCACACTGTGAAAGTGGAGCACTTCTTCTGTGCATGAAAGCAGATTTCTTAATGTAAATCTAAAAAAAAAAAAAAAAAAAAAAAAAAAAAAAACCAACACAACAACCACATTAGACAGCATGAGACAAACAAGTTATTCATGGTTTCCATTTGTCTGGTGGGCAGAAATCATTAGCAAGAAAAAAACTAAATATGTCTTAGTGCTTTTCTTCATGTAAGATTTTAAAGGTGTAATTTTGACTCTAACAATACAAGAAGGAACAACCCTTAAAGAGAACATCTCAGCACCAGCTCAAAGAACAAAGACGAGAGAGAGCATGTCTAACAATAAATGAGTCACAGTACACTTAAAAGGATTTAATGGCATCTAGATGTTGCTCATTGCCTCCACCCTCGCATCACCCTCCATCTACAGCCAGTGTTCGGTTTGTCCATTGGGCTACTGTAGAAACATGGTGGATACGACTGGGCAGCACAGAGCAGATCAAGCTGGCCGGAAGTCAGATGATCATAAGAACAACCAAAAAGGGAAACAATTTAACCACGAGGCCTGTTTACTCATGGTAGAAGCACATGAACCAAAGACGAATTACCAAATCTGAACAAGGGAACAAAGTTGAGCTTACAAAATGCTGAATCTGTGTGAAGAACGGACCAACACGGCAACGTACCACAACATGACAGATGTGCCCAGTGGGATCCAGGCCTAATGAAAACATAGTTATAGTTTATTTCTGCAATATTCTGTAAACGGAGCTAAATCTGACACACTGGCCATTTCTAACAAAATACAACTGTGAAAACAAACAAGGCAAAAGCTGCAGTCAAGACAACATAAGGGATTCTTAAATTTTACAGAGCAATGTTTTACCTCCAGGCTCTTTCTTATCCTACATTCTGCTATAGTAAAATGATTTTAGAGCTGAGGTCAGTTAATTAATCATTGAACAGAGGAAAAATGATCTCTGCTTCCAGCTTCTTCAATGTAAAGATCTGCTGATTGATTTCTGTGTTTTATATCACCGTGTCTCTGGGATTTGGACTGTTGCTCATATCACCCTGCCCTGACTCATTTCTTATAACCTCTGCTGAGGAGGTTCTGTTTGTTTGCCTGTTTGTCTGTCGGCAGGATTATGGAAAGAATACCGGCCAGGAACTCGGCAGGGTTCAGCACGGTCCGAGGAAGAACCCATTGAATTTAGAAGCAGATAAACAAATTATTTTTCACCTTCTTTAACATTGTGAGATCAAATGTAACAGTTTCAGTTTTAGATATTCATATTTTCATGCATGTAGATGAAAACGCAGGGTCAGCGTCAACAGTAGAATGAAATGTGTTGGATGACAAAAAAGGTGAGCTTGACATTAAGAGCACGAGTTGCTATAGCAGCGTTAAATATACAAGATTATATAAGATAATATTTTATTAAAAAGTGAATGATGAGAATAAAATACAATATAACATAGGTCTAAAGGATAAGTGTATTATACACCGTATAAATGATTGTATGTAAAAGTGCATACTGAAATCACTGTATAAATAAACATGAATGACCTATATAAATAAGATAAACTACACTATATAAATATACATATATGTTGTATACACAAGTACACTGGTGGATCATCTCACATGCATGAAGCCGCCATAATTAAAGTGAAATGACCAACATCAGCTCCAACATCACTGTGGAGGTCTGTGATCTCCGAGCGTCCCTCCTGTTGCTTCGTGTTTTCTCTTTGCAGATAAAAATCTGAGATTCGTCTATTCAGCATCGTTTAATAAATAATCCTCTAACAAATATTTCACCGTGTAACTTAATGGAGCAACGCTGCATCCTTTATTCCTCATCAGCATTCATGGCGGCCGGTCTCTCAGAGAGGCATTTATTAGGCTCTAATGGTTCTTCATCAAACATAATAAACTGATAATATCAAAAAAGAAGACTCACAAACAACATCCAAGTTACAGACGGGGCTGAATAATAATCGTATTCAATTTAGGCACTCGAAACTGATGTGAAAAACGGTTCTTCGGGTGAAGGCTGTGGCAGTACTGGCCATGCAAAGACGCATACCGTGAGAGGTCATTTTCTCCGTGCTGTCCACCCTTACCTTTTCACTGTAGCTCTCTCAGCTGTATGTTGAGTCGCTGTGATTTTACAGGAAAATCTTGCTGCAGATCTTATAAAGCTTTGGGGAGATACACTGCTACTACGGCTGCAACTAATATTATTCTTACGGTTAATTAATATACTGATTTATGTATTTTTATATGTATTTTACTATAACGTTAAGGTGAGAGTAAGCAGTAAATCATGACTAAGAAGTTGGAAATGTATTACCACCATCCAAATCATGTCATGGTAGCTTGTCAAGAACAGATAGAAATAAATAAATAAACTTTCAAAGGGGTCCCTTGACCTCTCACATTAAAATGGGTTGTATGGATCCCCACGAGTCTCCCCTTTACATGTCTTACAGACACTTAATGCTAATCTCATGCAGTCTTTTTTCATGTAGTGCTATTTTTACCTCGTGAATTTAAAAATTTCTGCACACCAGAAGACCAGTTGTATTAATGAGTACTGATGATGGTCTCCATAGCAGCCATTTCATTGTAGTGAGCTCATCTCTCTGTATGAGGTGATGTACCCTGATTTCTAGGACTGAATTTCCTAGAAATCAGGGTCATCACCTCATACAGAGAGATGAGCTCACTGCCTCATGAAACTGAACAAGTACGAGGAAGAAGGCGAGGGAATTCAGAGGGCATTCACTGCTTTTCTTGGCATATCAACAATGAGGAGGGAGCAATTGCCAATCCATCCAGTTGCCAAAAAATTCTTAGAAATCAAAACATCATTGAACCTCCACCATGTTTTTTATGTTCCTGTGTCAGCAGCGAGGTCTGCTGCCTTCATAGAAAACAACACGGTCCCTACAGTCAAACATGGTGGAGGTTCACTGATGTTTTGGGGTTGCTTTGCTGCTTCAGGCACTGGATGTCTTGAAATCTAAAGGCTACCAAAGAATTCTGGGGCACAATGTAGGGCCCAGTGTCAGAAAGCTGAGTCTCTGTCAGAGGTCAAAGGTCTTACAGCAGCAGACAATGATCCAAAGAATACTTTAAAAAGCACCATAAAAAATGATTTAAGACAAAGCGCTGGAGAGTCCAAATCTAAATCCCATAGAGCACCTGTGGACAGATCTCAAAACAACCTCTGAGAGAAGAAATACATCAAATCTGAAAGATCTGGAGCAGCTGGCAAAAGAAGAGTGGTCCAAAACTCCACTACAGAGGTGTAAGAAACTCACAGATGGTTACAGGAACGATTGATTTCAGGAGTTTTGTGTAAAATATCTTAGATTTGGCCTTTATTTCTCCACTTTTGTGTTGTTCCAATGCAAATAAGAGAAATAAACATGAAAATACGAACGTATTTGTAGTTGCAACATTTTTTTGGGGAGGAGTAGTGCATTGTTTGACAGAAATGCAGGTGCCAATATGTTTGGCCATGACTGTATATCAACAATAAGGAAGGAATTTCTAGAAGAGAAATGCTCTCCATCTAGTTGCCAAAAGATTCTTACAGAAATCTCCAAATGTCAAAAGTTTGATACCAAATTACAGCAGGATTTTTTATCTGGTGTTCCTCAGCGTCTTGGTGTCTTAAAGTGGCATTTTTCAACCATCTTGCACCAAATCTGTGTAACAACTTGTACCAACTTATGACACATAATAGAGCATTGGATTGGCCATCATATACTTCTAACATAATGTTCTGAGCTCCTCTGCACCCCCCAAAAAAGACAACATGCGTCTATAGTAGGGAGGGGTGAAGTGGAAGAGGTTACTTTCTTTTTTGTGGCATGATAAAGTGTAAATAATATAAATTACACATCGAGGGTGTCCTGATAAGCTCTGCAGCATGCTGAAAATATTTCTGTGTGATCTTTCATGTTGATTTCAGTTAGCTTTGCCATGGCATTAAAGTTGAAAGACCTAATTGCTGTAATCATTTATTCTGCTTCAATAATCACTAATCGAATTCTGATTCTGACATCCTAAACAAATATTTTCAATTAATATCAGCTTCATCCTCTGGGTGAATTTAACTCTATAATTAGATTTTCCATCTCAACAAACAATCAGATCAACTTCTTTGGTGGTTAACACTGTTAGAATTTATACAGCATCAGTCGTGACTGAAGCCTCTTGTTTCTGTGTGTCTGCATGTTGGGTAACTGCCCCCATGGGAAGTAAAAAAAAAAAATCTGCATTTTAAAACAGTCAGATTTGTCACAGTAATGGACAAGTATGTAAATTCAACGTTAACAAATGCCCGGGTGGTGACAAGATGCCACGGTTTAAAGAGGAAATTAGGAGAAGGGAGAAAAGAGCAAAAAGTCAGAGCCACTAAAAGGTGCTGATGATGCTGATGAAGATGACTGGGAGCAGGAACAACATGTCCCAAAGAGGTGTAGTTGAGTGAATTAAGATGACAGCGGAGAAAAAAAAAAGATAATTATATGTCAAATTATGCTGACACAAGTGCCAGCACCAGCGCCACTACGGGAAAAGTCAAGCCCCGGAGAGGGAGCATGATTAGGACAGGATATTCAACCTCTACGCTTTTTTTTGTTACGGACTGAAATGTGCCTGCAGGAAGCTTGAACTGTCATCTACCGAAAAGAGCACTGAATTTTGTGTTTGGTTACTAGAATCGGTCAGTTCCTGTTTAAAATTCAGAATTTTACCGACTTTTACCGACTAAGTTTGGCCTCTATTGTTCAATGAAAAAAAGGGTTTGATATCAGGACTAGTGTCTTAAAGTCTTAGCTTCATATTTCATCTTCCCTCTCCATGTTTGTACCATGACTTCCTTTCAAATTGCAGTAAAAAAAATTTTTTAAAAATCACAGTATATCTTACAGCTTTCACAACTTAAGCTTGGACAAACCTGAAGAGTAGCTGAAACCTGAAACCTATAAAGACTGGACAAACACACACAAAGATTGCTTCCAGCCTCTTGCACAGATTTTTTTTAGCCTTTGACAGACAGGAAAGAGCATAAACCTTACAGCTGAGTAAATACACTAGACAACACACTGAACGACTGATCAGTAATGACTGGAGTTCAAGTGATAGTGGACCTTGCAAGTCCTGCAAGAGCGGCAACTGTTGCGTGTCCATGTATCAAAACAAACACGGACGGCAACCAGCAGCTCGCACTGTTTATTTGTAGTGCTGAGGCCATGAAAGAAGTCAACTGTCAATATTAACGGGACTAGACTGGATCAGACCAGGTCCAACTTTGTCTAACAGCCCAAATCATGTTCATTAACACTTGTAATGTGTGTCAAGGGCTTTAGGTATTTAAAGTAGAGCACTATTAGTACATGATATTCCAAACTGCACTGGACAGACTGCTGACCTTGTGCTCGTGTAAATATTGTGCTGAATCTTTCTGTAAATTACAGTTTTTAGCTTCCTGTTTGTTATTTTTATATTATAACATCAAATATGTTATTTTCCACGTTTTGGAGAGGGAGATAAAGAGAGAGGAAGTGAGAAAGACAGCTAAGAGACAGAACAAGAGAGACAATGTGGACAAAGAGTCTGGAAAGTTAGGACTACTTAAAAATAATGAGCTGCATGGGTGGCAGCAGTAGGTGTAGCAGTCGTCTCAAGCCGCTCAAACCTAATTTAAATCCTGCTTTCCACTAGTGTGGCTAAGTTTGAGTTCTGCGAGGGGTGCTCAAGCAAAACATCACTTACGCGACTGTTTTCCGCTGCCCACAGAATTAGCTCCTTTGGATTGTCTTTGAGAGTTTCTTCTTTTTCCAGATACCACTCTTCACTGCGTTCCCCCTCCTCATCGTCCTCTTCCACCTCTTCCTCTTCCTCCTTGCTTCCGGTCCACAGACTGCTGGCCCCTCGGGGGATCAGGTGTCCATGTGTGTTCAGCAGCTCGAGCTGGTTGAAATCTTCAGGAAACTCCATCACTTGCTGTTTTTGTCAAAGAAGCCGAGACAGAAAGACGGAGAAATGAGATGAATACACTAACTGAGAAGAAATTAACAGCAGAGATGGTATAACACTGAAAACTTAACAAAGAGATATAAAACATTTAAAACTTTTACCTTGCCACTGGACTGAATGTGAAACAAACCCCCCACTGAGAGCTTCAATGTCTAATGAATATTTTTAGTCACATTAAAAGATTTTAAATATTCAGACTGTCCATGAAAAGCTGAACTGCCTCAGGATGGCTTTGTTATTGCCATTTATTACCTTGATTCTGAAGAGGGTTTAACAAACATTTTAAAATATAGTCTTAAAATGTCTCTAATCTCAGTTTTAGTTGTTTAATATTGTGTTTTTTAACTGTACATTTTATATGTAGTCAGTCGACTAGCAGCTTAGTTTTCCCTGTGGCCCTCAGCAGGTCATTACAGTCAGGACTGTAACTGACAGGTGCCATAAGATAATAATACATAATGCAATGTGCCCGCATATGTGTCCAACAGAAATACTATATTTATAAAGAAAAATTTCCAAGTGTATTAATTATTAAATTTGGGATGCAGATCTGCAGCCACAATGGCTCGGCCACAATTAGTGTTTCTGTCACTTACAGTCGGTGGTGAGGTAAAGAGAGACTTCGAGTGCGACTTAAATCAATGTCAACAAAGCAGGAAAACGAACATCTCATTGTTCGCACTCGCCCAAATAGTGTGCAATCCCTTAAAGGGCATAACACTTGCATGAGAGATGTCAGTGTGTAGAATCTAGTTGCATCTAGTGGTGTGATCGCTGCATTGCAATCTCCTCACATCGCCCTCGGCCTTCCTTGTGTAAAGGAGAAACGACACTTGAAAGGCCGTGAACACAGTCAGTATTTAGTTTGTCTGTTCTGGGCTACTGTAGAAACACAGCGCTCCGTGACCCGCTCCCACTGTAGAATATAAAAAGACCATTTTTAAGTAACAAAATTAAAAAGGTTCTTATTTTTAGGCGATTATACATGCATGAAAATAATATATCATGAATATAATATACCATGTCTGCCTTATTCTGAAAATAAAGGCCCCAAATCTTACACACTGCACCTTTAATGGGTTATAGTTGTGAAGTGGCTGTGTATGTACTGCTTGTAAAGTGCTGCAACACTAGCCACCCTGAAGCTAGACCATTAGATTAATGTTACATACAACAAACGTCCAGTTTAACGCTGTATACTTTTAACGTAGCAGCCATTTGTGGCATTTACATTACCGTTAAACGCACATAACCGGTAAAGCAGCTCGTTTATAACCAGCTGGTGAAGCCAACGGTCCATTTACGTTGACGTTTTATACGACGGTTGACGTTACATAAAGCAGTTTAAATTTATGTTGACGTCGTACGTAACCGTTGAAACCAACATTTTAGCATCTTTAGCATCTTTAGCATGTCTCGTCTCAAAAACACAGCAACGGTTCTCACCCACTCGTGAAATTTAACCAGTCAAATGAACAGAAGCTCACACAGTTTCACTCTCTCACCTTCCAGTTTTTGCGGGTTAACAACAACAAACTACGAGGACCTGTAGCGAAGACACACGGGATATGTAGTTGTTTACCGAGCTAGCTTCAGAGAGGCACGCCGTTAAAAGACACCAATACCCATAACTGCTTCACAGTTCTTCTTCTTCGGCTTCATATTTGGTAGTTCAGACGCCGCACCGGCCTGTTTCTGCCACCTACAGGGCATTATTTACATTGACGTGATGCCTGGCGGGATTCTGGTGACGTTTTTGTGCCTCATACGTCCAATTAAGACTTAATGCGTCCATACATCAATTCAAACACTCTTTATTAAATGATTCATCATCTTTTGTTTAGACTGCAGCTGGACACATCCATTAAACTAGTGTGTTCTTGGAAGACAAGTTCAAGAACACACACACACACACACACACACACACACACACACACACACACGCGCGTTGAATTGCACATTGAATTATTCCTGAGGTGGTTTGCATGGAGAGTAAATCCAACCATGAACAGAAAGACACAGGCTCGGGCTCTAATTAGACTACATTAGAGTACATTAGCAAGTACACTCAGTTGGATGGAATCAGCCTGCCGTATTTTAGTCAGAAAAATGACAGCTAGTTCACATTAACAGGTACAAAATATGTAGTTTGGAACACTGTATTCTGCAGGAGTTTTTCCCCCCACACAGTACACACACACACACACACACACACACACACACAAACACAAGACTGCAAGCACTGCTGTAATTGATTTTCAGACTACTGTATGTTTTATCATGAATAAGATATTTTGGTGCAAATATCCACGTTCAAATAAACAGAGCAACCACAGTTCAGTCATAACTTTCACATAGACCTGCCTGTATAGCCCCAATATAGACGTTTATAGTATGTAGTATGATGGAGACCTTCAAACGTCCATTGTGTTTTTTCTTGGTATGTTCTTGTAACCATTTCCATGTACTTCCTGCCCCTGTAGATTTATTAGTGCTGGGCGGTATTGTTAATCTGCTAAGCACCCTTGACGCTCTTGATTAGATTCAGTGGCACAATGGAATCACACAAAACCACAGGAACTAATGACACATTTTGAAGACTGTACAAAGGTTTTTTGAGAGCTTGCATGGAAAATGAGGGCAACTTGAAGTTCTGAGATGCATTTAAGCAATCCACGTCCAGCCGGAAGAGACACTGCAAATTAGTCACTGCATGAGCCACATCTCCTGCCACCGGATAGGCGCATTGTAAGCCCATTGTTCCTGTGTGTACTTATTAATGTAGTGGTTTAGACATGGTCCCTGCACTGCTTAGTAATCTGATGTTTTGTTGTGCTTCTGCTGAGAACACCATGACCGAAACAGCATCTATGCAGCTCCAGAACAATGCAGCCTGACACTGCTGATCCCTGCTCGGGTGTGTGTCTTGTTTTTCCTCACTTGAAGGATGGTCAGAGCTCAGACCCAATATTGATGTGTTTCCAAAAGAAAGTTGGTGTGCACAAAATAAAAATAGCACAAAGACAACTGTTTCTGGAAAATTATACGCACATTTTTGATGAATTTGATGCCAGCAACATGTTTCAAAAAAAGTATGGACAGGGTAATTTTTACCACTCTGTTGCATCATCTCTTCTTTTAAGCGTCCTGAGGAGACCAATTACTCTTGAAATCTTGAAAGTGGAATATTTTCCCATTCTTGCTTGATGTAGCATTCCAGCTGTTCAACAGTTCGGGGCCCCCTTTGTCATATTTTCTATTACATAATGTGCCAAAACATTTTCAAAGTGAGACTCTTTTACTGCAGTTGCATATGTTGCTCCATCATGCCATGTGCAATCATGCACCCCCACACCATTACGGATGCTGGCTTTTGAACTGTGTGCTGATAACAAGCCGAATGGTCCCTCTCCTCTTTAGCCCAGAGGACACGGCGTCCATGATTTCTAAACAGAATTTTCAAATTTGGACTCGTCAGATCACTGGACAGTTTTCAGCTTCGCCTCAGTTCATCTTAAATGAGCTCTGGCCCACAGAAGGTGGATGCTTTTCTGGATCTGGTTTATATGTGGTTTTCCTCTCTGCATGGTAGAGTTCCAACTGTCATTTGTGGATACAGCGATGAACTGTGTTCACAAAGGATGGTTTTTTGGAAGTGTTCTGTCCCTTGCATACAGAGATTTCTTCTGATCAAATTCAAAATGGGCATTTAATTTTCCAAAAACAATAAAAAAAAAACCTCTTTTGGAAACAGGGGTTGTATTAGATAACTCATAGTGATTATACCTGGTAGAAACATGTTTTGGGTAATTGCTTGAACCACGAGGCGGCCTGGGACATGTTTGGCCACATATCTTTTAGAGAGTAAACACTAATGCATCCTGGGCCAAAGAGACCACCCACTCTATTCCTACCCTGCGTCCTGTCAGCTTGCAAATAACATGTTTGGGCTCTTTTACCTACCAAAATAAGCAGCAGCTGGGTGTGAAAACACTGTTTCAACTGATTTCGCCATTGAAGTAGTAACATCCCGAGACTGCCTTAAAAAATCACATAATTTTGAAAGACTTGAAACGGCTCAGGCAAATTCCTAAACATTTTTGTATTCTTGGTTTTGAAGGCAAAATAAGTTGTTTACTTCCTTGTAAAAAAGCATTGTTGTACCAATAGCCAATGATATTGCCTATCCTGTGTTCTTTTCCTATGAATGACCCACCATACTCTGCCTCTGAACTCGTCATGTCTAAACCTAACCAAATCAACCAATGAATGGAGGTAAAATAGAGGCAGGGCACCACCTGAGGATAAGAAAAATGGCATAATGGTGGCTGTCTGATGTGCGCCTTTACCTGTCGCCCACTTGAAACCCTTCAGGAAGGCCATCATCCATCAGTTTCTGTAAACACAAGTCCTTCCACATCCCTTGTCCTTATCTCTATTATAAAACTATAACCCTGAGAAAATGGAACATAAAATAAGTATGTAGAAGTTAACTCAACTCTTGCAGAGAGCATGGGACACAGAAAATAATAGAAAACACATCTTTTGTATTTCTCAGTGCTGAAAGAGGACACAATGTTCAAGATAGATATAATCTTTACTTAGAGTGCACAAACCACTTCACAGAGGGAAGCAAATGAAAATAAAAAATAAGAATGAGCCAAAATAAAACTTCAAATTAGTCAATATTTTAGAAAATGAGCCTATTTACTTTTCTGCTCAGGTTCGTATTGAGAGCACTGTCATGTCTGTGCAGATAAATATGAACACTATAACCAGCAGCTGGCTAGCTTTGCTCAGAGAAACAGCCAACTTGACCAACCACAAATTATTGTTTTCACACTTTGGTTTTTGGTGCAGATTAAACAAGCTCAATAGCGTACACTGTAACATGTTGATCAGGCGTACTGGCAGGCAGATTTAGTTTGGGGCAAACAGATTAGACAGCGGGGTCCAAATAAGAACACAGATATACAAGATATTTATATTTTGCGTTTGTTTCAAATGTAATCCTATTTTTGAAATGACAAGTGAAAAGTTTAATCTTTAAAAAAGTTACAATGTGAGGAAGAGGAAACTGGCAGGGAGGTGTGCTGGAAAATATACAGAAAATGTATTTGCAGTCTCCAAAAACATGACACAAAGAAACACTTAAAGGGAAAACTTTATACCCTTTACCCATGACACCAGTCACACAGTTGAGGTGCTGCTCTTCACATAAAAAAACCCCCAGAACAGTCCATTCTTTCCAGTTCCCTTCAAACACATAATACGAGAGGCCTTCACAATCCTCTAGTGCCCCCAGAAATGTTCAGTGAGGCTGATATCAGGTGAGTGTGGAGCAAAGTCCATCTTTGGTCTTCGAGTAGTTTTTGCAAAGCTTGGATGTCGGTCATTATCCGGCTGCAGTGTGAATGCTTCTCCACAAGGATACAAAGAATGGAGTGCATGCTTCTGCTCAGGTCAGGGTCACTCCGGTGCAGGTGTCCAACTCCAGAGAAGGCAAAGCAACCCAAGACATGAATAATTCCAACACCATGTGTCACTGTGGGTTTGATACACTATGGTATTATCCTCTTGACTGCTCATGTCCTAACATACACCCTTCTGCAGTGGTATAATGGTGCCTGTCCTGAGTTATAAACAGCAAGACTACTCATGCATATTCAGCGCATGAAAAAAATGGTCCAGTAGTATTTGCACATCATCACTCCTGCTGCTACTGCTGACATCAGGCATTATGAAATCAACATTAACCAGAGCAGAGATGCACTATTTTGCCATAAATACAGACAACCACAAGCGTTCTGAGTGCAGCATTTTTCTTATTCCCTGCTCTACACCACTGCCTTTCTGTTACTGACATTAATCTCAAACTCTGGATTCAAAGGACTCTCCAGTCACCCGCTGTGAAATGATGCTATTTGTTGGTCCAAGTGTTGAGCCTCTTGAGAAGTGGTTTAGAAGCTGCTCCTTATCCCCTGAGACCACTGCAACACAATCTTATTTTGACAGTAGTGTTGCTGATTGGAGTCTTGAGTTATTTATTTAGAAAATCTTGTGTCTGCAATTAAGTTGCTTTTCTATCTGTCAAAGCAAATATGTATTGATCTTTTTATGATCCCGTTTCAGCAAAGGGGTTTTAAAGTTCAATTGCCCCCTTAGAGACCTTGAGTCTAGCCACAATTTGACTTCTAAAACTTTGGCTTCTGAATCCTCAAACGTTCGGATTAGAGGGAAATATTGGAGATTTTCAACGTGGTTACAGACTTTTGCACTAAACATCTACACAGGAATGAGGCCACAAAAAGTGTTAAAAGTAATCAATGATATCAAACCACGAGCTTGTCAAGTTTGACGAATCGTTACTTACATAAAGTTTGAAATATCTTATGTGATGAATAGACTTTCAAATCCCAGAGCTACTCTTCAGATTGTCATTAATCACTAATCAACATAGAATATACAGACACATAATTTATGCCTAAGAAGGTCAAAAAGTAAATGTAAAAAAAATCATCAATCATCATTGATGTTAGCAGTGAATATCACGGTCCCTTCATGTCCTCACACTTTCAACGCTTCCTTTTTGTCATCATTCATCACTTCAGGACAAATTAAGATATGGATGATGATGATGAGAAGATGTGGTCTGTGTATGAATCTCACGCCATTAGATATTCATTGATTTTGTAGGAAATTGCTTGTTCACTTCACACGTGTTTTAAAAATTGTGACTCAGATGAAACGATCGTCACTGACGAATCTCTTAAGGCGTTCTGAATAATTGATTTTAGAATTGACGTCATGTTTGGAGCAGAAAAAAAACAACTTTAATATCCAGTAAATTTGCAGAATAATTTTCAACACTAAGCAGCAGGCGAACAAGTCTTTAATTAATACACACATTAAAAGATATTTCTGCATATCTCTTGTAAAAAATAATTTTAAGAGCAATTTAATCATCTTATTATTATAATCATATTATCAGATGCTAATGAAATTCAGATTACAGTTTCCCTTACCCAACAGATTATCAGTAGATGAATGTTACACTCAAATCGAATAACAATGAAAATCATTTCATGGTTCTCTTAGTATATAAAAAAAAAAAGATCAAAAAAAGTCGAAAACATGAAGAATTTGACAACCCCAGGGCTCAACTCACGAGAGAGAGGCAACAGTCTTTCTAGTTTTCAGCAGTTTGTCCCTTCACACAGAAATTGCTGCCATGTGTTCTTTCACCAATAAGTCTGAAAAGTAACAAGTTGTTCCGCACAGCAAAAAAAAGATTTTGACAGCTTTTTACTTACAGTTGGTAACACACATTTCTCAATACTGAGTTTACTTTTTTGAAACTCTGTCTATTTACACTCAGATCTACATACTATTGTAAAAACTGTTCAGTGTGCATTCAAGCATGCACAAAACACAAAAGTAGTGTAAATTAGACTGCAATCCGCTGCATTTTCTTGTATCTAAAAGGAAATAGAAATAGAGGCAACCAAAAGCTGATTCCCATTTTAGCAGAGCGCATTACACTTTTCACTCTCCTGCCATGTATTAACTGTAAAAGGGCAAATCTCTGAAATTAGTTTTTCTCAGTAAACATAGACCCAGACAGACACAAAGAAAGTTATATTTTTATATCTGTAGCTATCCTACGTCTTAAATCATAAGTAAAGTAAACTTACACAGGTGTTTTGTTTGCTGGAATTACCTTACCTCAGGAAAATAAGCCGAACTGATTAATTTCTGTAACAGGTAGGTAGTAGAGTCAGTACACAGAAGTCATTTTCTTTTTGCTGTAATTGAATTTTGGTTTATGCAAAAACAAAATAAAAGCTACTCCAGAGAGAACAGTGGTGTATTTTGTCACTGTCAGTGTGTTCCTCTTGTCAGTGTTCTGGTACAAGAGTTCAAGAGTACAAGAGGTATGTGTAAAGTGTTTTGGTTGCATTAATGGATTTTGGGAGTTATTATCTGTTGTGTTTAGCTCAATGTTTGTAAAGGACTTTTAAAAATGGGTCCATTATTTGCTATGATTGCAATATATGTGCTAATTTTATAATTTACTGTTGAATGGAGAAGTGTTGTACTTGAGGCTGTGAAGTGATTTTACTCCTGATGGTGTGGACTTTGCGTCAGAAAACTGGTTAACACAAGGTACTCACGTGCAAACCTCTGTGGCTGTGAAGTGAAACCAACACACAAGTGCCAAAAATTGCAGTTTCTCCAACGTCCACCTGAGGCTGGCTACAGAAGTGAGTCAGTCTCCATAAGTCCCCATGTTAAAATGTCCAACTTCACAGCAGAAATAAACATGTTTACAGCCTGGTACAAAAAACAGTTTTGGTCTCTATAGCTAATTTCCCCGTTCATGACAACTGTACTGAGGGTGAATTTATATACAACTCACCTGTTCAAATTATATTAATGCTGAAAGGTAATTAAGTTAATTAAGCTAATTAAGACCGATTTGACTGACAGGTGGGTGGCTTATCTGAGTAACCAGGCACCATTCAGCCCACCTCAGCTCCACCCACGATCCACCTCTTTGCCTACTTTTTGATGAGAACCACCACACTCTGAGCTTCACAGCAGATCTTCAGAATCCTGTGGGTGACGTCATGGATGCACTGTCCATACAGTCCATGGTGCAAACACAGGTGCTTTCTATCAGAGCCAGATCAAGCCCTTTAAATCTCTGGGGCAAAAATTAGCTTGCCTCCCTCATGACCACTCTTTCCTTCTACTTTCTATGCATGCAGGCTACATGGATCGCTTCAGTATTACATATTTCCTGATTTACATATGTGTGACTGCCTGAGGGTGAATAAATCTATGTCTGTATTCGCCTTGGGCGACTATGACTCCATCAGTTCCAACAACCAGGTTTGGACATCAGTCTGTGTCTTATATGAAAAATACGTCCAACACGCAGATACACACTGTTTTACTCTGAATAAATAGGCAGGGAAAAAAGTTGATTTATCTGTCTACAAACCACTGCAGAGACAAAAGTTTATTGTGTGGTGTCTGGATGTATGTAGATTTTCGTGGGATGAAAATGTATCTGACTTTCAAAATAGCCGCTTCTTCCTGCAGGCAAATATCAAATCATACACCTCTGCTGTCTGGCAGACTGAGCTAGATTAAGTTCTACGACTGCAAATCAATAAGAGTTGGCAACAAGAGGATACTTCACTGAAGATCACATCGACTCCAGTCTCAGTTTCAGTCCTCAACTCAGTGAACGATGGGTGGTTTTCCCCTGCAAGCCAAAAACAAACATACAAACCAAAAAAAAAGAAAAAGAAAAAGAAAAAGAAAAAGGAAAATAAAGATAAAAAAATGTGTGTTTGTGTCAGTGGTGGACTGTCTAAGGGGCAGAGGTGGAAAAAGTAAGAAGCACACCAGCTGGACGTGGTTGGGCACCAGTCCTGATGCATTTTAGTGAAACAGTTGCAAACCCTGGACAAGATTTAAATGGTTTTATTATGTGGTTATAACTACTGCACCTATAAAAAAAGCACACGAAGAAGTAACCATTTATTTCACAACAAAACAAACATCATGTATCAATAAGGATGTCAGGGTTAGGATTGCATTCTGAAGGACACTTTATCATGTTTTCTCCACTGTAAAGGCACCCTAGAGGGCACTTTGTCCTGTTTGTGGACTGGAAACTTTATTGTGTTTTCTCCACTTGAATGGCACCCTAGATGACAGGCAGGTACTTCAGGAATCTATTGATAAAAATACATTTTTATTAAATATTTGAACAGTTTTCTTATTGCCTCAGTACACACAGATTCAGCTACACAAGGAAAAAAAAAAGTGTGTGTGTGTGTGTCAGTGGTGGACTCCGGAAAAGAAGGGCAGTTACGAACTTTGGGTAAGATTAAATTTGTTTTAATATGCGAGTATAACTACTGCACCTCTAGAAAAAGCACACAATGAATTATAAACTATTTATCCATTTATTTCACAAGACACACATAATGATGAGAGTGAGCTGTATGTTGAGGAGCTTATTCAAGGTTACGATTGCATTCTGGAGGGCACTTTACTCTCTACTGCAAAGGCACCACAGAGGGCATTTTTTTGTGTTTTCTCCACTGGAAGGGCACCTGAGGGGTCATTTTATTACATATCATCCACTGGAAGGGCACCATGGATTGGAACTTTACCTTGTTACTGTATGTTAAGGAGCTTAGTCAGGGTTAGGATTGAATTCTGGAGGGCACTTCATCACATTTTCTCTACTGGAAAGGCACCCTAGAGGGCACTTCACCATTGAAAAGACACATGAAAAGGCATTTTACGACATTTTATTCACTGGAATGACACCTTAGCTGCCCTAGAGGGAACTACCATTATTTATCCTCTGCAAAGGGACTTTAGAGGGCACCCTCAAGGGAACTTGATCGCATTTTGCACACTGGAAGGGCAGCAGAGGGTAACTTCATTATGTTTTCTCCACTGCAAAAGCACCTTAGAGGGCACGTTATCCGGTTTTCTCCACTGGAAAGGCACATGAGCGGGCATTTTATAACATTTTATCCACTGGAGACACTTTATCATGTTCTCTCTATAGCAAAGGTGCACTAGAGGGAACTGCCAAAGACAGCTAAAAGGACATTTGGAAAGGCACCATAGGGTAACTTTATTACATTTTCTCCACTGGAATGGCACGCTAGATGTCAGGCAGGTACTTCAGGAATGTATTGATGAGGAGAGGGAGAGGGAAAGGTTTTTTTTTATTGCCTCAGTGTGAGTTGAATTACTCTCTCTCTCTCTCTCTCTCTCTCTCTCACGCACACGCACAGATACAGCCACGCGAGCACGCGCATATGCATACTCCAGGTTTAAAAACAGCCGCCGCGCTGAGGCTGAGGCGCATCACTGAACTTGTTGCACATGCTTCAGCATCACCTGTGTGTGACACTGTACAGGGGCAGAGCAGGCGTTCAAGCTGACAGTCGCACAGATCATCCAACATCCAAACAGAGGGAAAAACACAGAATAATAAAACACTGATAACATGAGAGCTGAGTGTGTTTGGTTATCTGTGGTGCTCTGGATGGGCAGCCCTGTATGGACGGCAGCAGCGGAGGCAGCAGCGGGACAAAGACTCAACGACTCCACACTTCTGGGAGAGGAGATATTTTCTTACACGGGGAATATACTAAACGTTTCAGGCCAGTTGGATAACCGGACTTCTGGATTTTTCCTCCTGGACTTTGATGAGGGGATGCTGGAGGACTGGCGCTCTTTGGCCAGCAAGAAGCGCAGCGGCGGGGAGTCGCAGGACGGGGGCGTCAAGGCGCTGCTGGTGGCCGCTTACTCTTTAATCATCGTGATCTCCTTGTTCGGAAACACCCTGGTGTGCCATGTGGTGGTGAAAAACAAACGCACCCTGTCCGCCACCAGCTTGTTCATAATGAATCTTGCTGTGGCTGATATCTTCATCACTGTCCTCAATACGCCTTTCACCCTGGTAAGACCACCGGAACACAGCTGACATGTATGACCTGTGTGTGTGTGTGTGTGTGTGTGTGTGTTCACTCACTTGTAATGAGATTAAAGCACAGCAGGCTTATCTTGTCTGTAAGAAACTAAACTTTCTTTACTTAAGTTAAGTAGAAACTTTCATTTATAAAATCACATTTTTATTATAAAAATAAGAAAAAAGCAATTTTTTATTTCAGTTTTTGCACTTTTTTCATCAGAAATGTGACCCATACCTGCAGGCACTGCTTAAAGTATTTAGTATAATATAATGTAGTATTAGAGAGTGCTGACACCAAAAGATGGCGCCATTTGTATCTTCACAAACAGTGTGGATCTCTTTTCTCTGCGTGGTACATCCTTAAAAATAAAGCTTCAAGTTTGAACCTAAAGTGGTTCTTTATGGTGATGCCTTCAGGGAACCTTTTTTGGTTAGAATATAGAGCAGGTCTAGAGTGTGTCTTTATAATACTATTTACAGAGAACAAACAGTGCCCACAATGAGCAAGCACTTGGCAGCAGTGGCAAGGAAAAACTTACTTAGAGACTGTTATATTTCTATATCTGTATCTTAAGTCCTAAATCAGTAAAGTCCTAAATAAAGTAAATCATAAAAATGATTCTCTTATTCTTCTTATTATTCAAAGATTCCCTTAAACTCACATTTTCAATATAGAATAAGATGTATATCTATATCTCTCTCTATATATATATCTATATATATCTATATCTATATCTATTTTTTAAATCTTTTTTTGTTATAATTGTATTTCTAAAATAATGCATAATTCTTAAAGTATGTAGTATTTAATATAATGTAGTTTTAGAAAGTGTTCACACCAAAGTATGGTGCCATTTGTGTCTGCACCAAGAGTGTGAATCTGTCTTTTCTCGGTGTGGTACATTCTTAAAAATAAAGGTTCGAGTTAGTTAGTGTAAATAGTCCCAATAGAGTTCATTCAAGGTGCAATTTATCATAATTTTTATTTATATATAATTTATTAAATGCAATTTTGGTTAAATTATTTTTAAAAAAGTAATTAAGTAAAGTTGTTTATATAAATTAGAAGAATTATTGATCTTTACACAGATTTACACATATAGGTCCCAAATACAACCACACACACATGCAAAGGGCTAACACATGATAATGAAATGAACGTGAGGAGACGGTGGAGTGACGGACGGACATGTAATGGTGCCCTGGGAGCAGTTGGGGGTTCAGTGCCTTGCTGAAACTGCCACCTCTCCATTGTAGAATCTTAGTCAGTCAGTAGGTTAGTCATGTAGCAGCCATTAGGTTTGCAAAAAAAAAAAAGCTGTTCAAACAGTCCATTTGTTGGTTTTTATCAAAACAAGGTCACACTGCTGCGAAGGTTGTGTAAGCAGATTAAACAGATTATTAAACATAAAAACGTCCTTCAGACCCAAAAGTGCTGCAATTGTGACTTGAAGGATCTTTTTTTGGATAAAAAAAAAAGGATTCATCAGGATAAAAAGGCTCCAGAGGACTAGTGAATGTTTTAATCGACAGGCATATCTATAATAATCTGTATCTATATGTTAGATTAGATTTAGCTTTATGACTTTAAAATCATTCCATACATCATTGCATATTAATTAAAATTCATTGTTTCAGTGGTCATAAAATTGTCATCACATTCCTGAACTTGATATTGATGTTACAGTTATTGTTTGATCTTGAGTGATGGATGAACTTTACACGATCTGCTGTGTGTGTGTGTGTGTGTGTGTGTGTTCCCTCAGGTCCGATTCGTGAACAGCACCTGGGTGTTCGGGAGGACAATGTGTCACATCAGTCGTTTTGTACAGTACTGCTCCCTGCACGTCTCCACTCTGACGCTCACCGCCATCGCGCTGGACCGACGACAGGTTTGTCTACACACGGGAGATGAAGGCTGGTGATGCTCTTCTGTGCTCAGAGAGCTTCGCCACTTCATTGTTTGACACCACTTACTGTGTGAAGTGCAGACATGAAGGTGAAAGGTGTGTTCACAGTATTTTTGGTGAGATAACTGAGGTGTTTTAAGTTTATCATAGGCAGTGGTGGAATGTAACTGAGCAATTTAGTCAAGGTACTTGAACTTTTCTTGAGTGTTTCTATACTCTGCTACTCCATATATATATATATATATATATATATATATATATATATATATATATATATATATATATATATATATATATATATACAAGTGTGTGTGTGTGTGTGTTAAGGGCACTCAGAAAAGGTCTAAAAACATAAACATAGATAGATACAAGATACACCCACGTGCAAACTCATGCACCAGTGGCTCCACAGTCTGAATGAAAGCCCGCACATATATCTGTGCATAAGATTTTGTATTACTGTTTTTTATTATTTTGTATTGAAGAGCAGGTTGGCACCCTGACATTTACAAACATTTGACAAATTTAAGAAGCATTCTCGTGCCATCGTTAAAGGTCACGTTATGCGCTTTTTGTTTTTTAATGTGGGGATGTATTTCTACGTTGTTGTATTGGTACTAGGATCTGAATACTCCTGGGTGGTTGTCTTGCAAGGTGGACATATTAAATGTGAGTGACACTGCACTAATTGATGAAATATTAGAGCAATGAGCGCAGTGTTTTCTCTCAGACTGACATGAAATGTTGACAATCTCAAGACAATATCCTCAAACAGTCAGAAATATTATTATATTGATACATGAGGAGATTACACAGACATAGAGTAGGCACAGAACAACAATAAAGCTGAATGAAGTCAAGAGAAGTGACAAAGGCACGCTTCAAATTAAGCATAATATATTACTGGTTTTAAAAAATCGATTCAAGCTTTTAAAATTCCATTTTCAAATCTCTCAAATACTTCATCTCACCTCTCAACCTGAACCCAACAAATTAAACCTGCAGACTCATAAAGTTTATTTATAAAGAATCGTCTGCCTCTGTGAAACTGAGACTGACCTGCCAAGGCTACAAGATATATCACAATAGTGAATAAAATGTAATTTCTTATGCTGCACAGCTCCGTGTTGGAAAACATCTCCTGCTGCTGCCTTAGGAACAATCTCCAGCAAATGTCGTGACTAATTATTCCTTCTTATGTGCAAGGAAATTGAATTTGTTCCAACAAACCACTTTATAAAACACAACATTAAACTGAGCTGATCTAATCCGTGTTTGTTTATTGTTAAGATCAGACCCAGATTGCTGTTGGAGCTGTGCGCTCAGGTGAATATGAAATGTTTTGTGTGGATCTCAAAACCGTGATGATATTATCTAATAAATAGAAAAGGAACACTGAGATCATAATACATTTTTTTTAAGATTAAAAAAGTCCAGAGGAATCTGTTACATTGGCTGAGAAGCTTCTTGAAAATATCAGGCTGCAGAGGAGTTCACATCCTGTCTTCTGCTCATACAAAGGTGTTCAATAATGCATTTTCTGACAGATCTGCTCATATACTGCAGTGTGCACAGGGAGGAGATCAAATAGAAGATGTTAGTTGAACTGCGTGAGATAAATGGTCTTAATAATGTTCAACAATCACTGAACTAAAAAAAGCCTGCAGATTTAATGGCTTACAGGAAGAAGCATCCTCCACCATAGGACGGCACGGTGGTGCATTGTTGCCTCACAGCGTGAAGGCTCCTGGTTTGAACCCTGGCTTGAGCCTTTGTGTCTGCGGGTACTCCAGCTTCCTCCCACAGTCCAAAGACATGGAGGTTAAATGGTGACTCTAAATTGCCCATAGCTGTAAGCGTTGTCAATGGTGTACCCCACCTCAGTGTCAGCTGGGATTGGCTGCAGCCTCCCTTGACCCTGTTAAGGATAAGCGGTTATGGAAAATGTCTTTCGATTGGAAGTGTTGGCCTCGTCTAATATTATCTAACATTTAAAACCCAAACATATTGTGTCCTGATGACCTCCTCGACCTTTCAGCTTCAGCTCAGGTCTGATCTTAATTTTCCCACAAAATTAAATGATTTAGCAGCAAGGCAGCATTAAGAGCAATAAAAACCAATGCTACTACTGTAGATGACAAGAAGAAGTACTACCAATTACCCATGGGAAATTCTTCTCCACTTTTTTTTCAAGTCTGTAAGTATTTTTAAAAAGTCCATGGGCTGGAAAAAACGGCAACAAATCAGAATAAAATTGTTCGGTGTCTGAGGAACCGAGAGGAAGTTTAGAATATATTTGAATTAAGTTTGTTGCTCATGAAATGAAGTGAAAATTGGAGCCTCATTTTCATAAAGCGGAGCAGAGAGGAGGATGGCAAATCCCTTGAATAAGATGGTCTGGATTTACTCAGAAGGATCGACTCTCAAGGTGCTTTGTCTAGAAACTTTAGAACATTTTCACCAGTTAATTTACTGGCCACATGGTTTTATACATGATAAAATCATTAGTTGCAACTTAAAAACCTTTATATCTTATATTATTAGAAAGTGCATGCATTCAAATGTAGCTGGTCTCCCCCTGATGACCATTGCTTTGCACTGGACTCCTTGAATTAGATATAGTGGGTTTGTAAGTGACCACTCCTCACAGTTTGAAAAACTCTGATATAGATGACTAAGATGACAGAAGTGGATATTTTGAAAGTGATTCATGGTGGTGTGGTTTGAAGGTATGACATCTTGAGCAAAAAGACTTCTCCTCCTCCTCTACTATAATAACAGAAAGAAAGCTACAGTACAGTATGAAAATACCCAAGGACACTGAGAGCTGCCTCTGAAATTGCTCCCTTGTACATCGATTTTTCTCTGCACGAATCAAAACAATGTAGAGTTTGCACAGTGAGGGCTCCTGATGCAAAACATGAGTAGTTTACAGGGATTTTACACACTTGTGAATCGTCATTTTGTCTCACAGCTGCAGGTGTTGCATGAGTGTAATTTATGACTGTTTCCTCAGGAGCTAAAGCAAATAGTGTACCTCATATGAACACTGTGGGAAGAGCTGTTGACAAGAAAATCTCACCTCAAAGTCCCTCTGCAGCTAGTGTGAAGCTTTCAATCACATCACACAATCTTAATCTAGTGAGATTGCTCAATTATTGCATGTCGGCATTAAATCCAGTCCAGGCCCAGTATTGAACAACTCATGAAAAACTGGCCTACCGTTCTCAGGTGCACAGTAGCACTGCACCTTCATTTCTCATCATATATAGTACAACCCTGTTTCCAGAAAAGTTGGCACGTTGTGTAAATAAAATAGAAAAAAAAATGATTGGAAAATTGCAAGCCCATTTTGAATTTGATGCCAGCAAAATGTTTCAAAAAAAGTTTGTACAGGGTCATGTTTACCGCTCTGTTCATCACCTCTTCTTTTAACAACGTCTGAGAACTGAGGAGTCTTTACTTTGTCTCTGAAAGTGGAGTGTTTACTCATTCCTACTTGATGTATGATTTCAGCTGCTCAACAGTTCGGGGTCTCCCTTGTTGTATTTTATGTTTCATAATGTGCCAAACAGGGAGGCCAGCACTTGTTTCACTATTTTAGGAAAAAAGGTTGTAGAACAGAAATGATGCAGTTCAAAATATCACTGCCAGTGATGATTTCAAACTTAAAGAGAAAGAAAAAAAAAATCTGTGGTGCTTCAAAGCTGAAAAACACACTGTTTTTTTCATTTTCCAGTGTGAACACACTACATATTTTATATACTATATATATATATGTATCAGCTCCTGGGGTGCAACATATTCAGTCGTAGTATAGATCTGGATACAGCTGTGCTGCTGCCTTCACTGTCCATGGTGCTGAATTTTTAAAGAGAAACATGGTGTCAAGATGGAGAATAAAGATTTCATGTAAATGTATGTATTTCCATGTGTCCCATGATATAGGGGATATGGGATACCTGCGAATTTAAAGCAGTGAACAAATGTTATAATCCTACATTTACTGTCAGCTAAAGATAATGGTCAAGGGACACGCTGTGCACCATTTACGCCCCACTGTGGCTACAACCACAGTGAATATTCCAGCAGCAATGACATGACATAGATGCAGCTTGATGGCCTTGACCCACAGCCCCTGTGATGTTTTCCTCTAAGGCTTAAATTATATTTTATTAATTATTTAATTGCAGTTGCCCCCGTGTGCCCCCTTCCAGAAGATGTCCTGTCTTTCCTGTACTTACAAATCCCCAAAGATGTCATTAAATTCATGAGGTTAGAAAAATACTACTCTGCTAATTGGTCTTCCTTCAAGGTTCCTAATGTACTCAAGTCCAAAAAACTTCAATTCTGAGAAGTGACATATTCACATGCCTCTCATTAGTAGCAGCAACACAAGTAGCAGGTGTACTTCTGTAAATAGATTTCCCCAGACAGTGTCTCAACAAGTTTGGGTCAAGATGTTCATGGCAATTCTGGTGAATAATGCGACCTCAGCTGCGGATCGCAATTACTTTGAACCATTTTTATTCTTAGATGATTCATGAGGATGAAAAGACAACTCTGAGCTGAGTCTGTCTCAAAAAGCTTCAAATGTAGATGATGATCTCTTGATTGTGATTCTACATCTTCCTCTTCAGTTGCATTGCACGTGCATGCCTCGATCAGTACGTGACACACATAGAGCTGAAACTCGAACACTCTTCTCTTTATCCGGAGGTCTTAAAGCCCACTTGGTGATTATAATGAGGGAAATCTGTCTCAGTATACACACTGACTGTTGTTTTTATAACTTCCTCTCCGTCAAACTAAAGCGCTTCATTAGCTTGTTATTTCTAGCTCAGCAGCTGCAAAACAAACAGTGCTCAAATGGAAAGAAAGCAAAGATACTCTGGACATAAGTGGAACCCGAGCAGATGGAGAAAATGTGGAGCACACGCTGAAAACCATACTCACATTTTCTGATCAGGTCCAAAGTTGAGTAACTCTTGGAAAGATGTGCTTGATGAAGAAGTGTCCCAGCAGCCTATAACAATGACAAAGGGCAGAAAATCATACTACTGGCTGACATCAAGTGGACTGGATTCCAATTAGGGTGTTGAATTGACTCAAAAAGTGTGTGGTTTTTATAAAATAGAGGAAATAACACACAGTACTGAACACTAAGGCTCCAAAAACCCAGATTTATGAAACTTTTTCTACATGTGTTTCTCGCTGACAGGCTCTAGCGAGTGTTTTTTCGCTCACAGGACGCTTTACAAATATGCAAAATCTCAAGTTACCTGAGTCTAAAATGTATTAAAAAACAAACACTCTACAATCACTGTGCATGCCGTGCATTATGACTGTCTTTGCAATCATGTGTGGCTTCTTACCCTTTGTTACTATCTCAACCCACGAGCCTCCAGTGCTTTCTCTGACACCTTTTCACACTTTATCATCGATCGCTTGCTGGCTAGTGAAGGATGAGTTATTGTCAAAGTTTGCTCTCAACTATTTCTTGATCTGACAATTTCATACCACACAGCAGCCAAAGGGAGAGTAGGGGATGATGGATCCCCAGGAAAGATGAAACCTTACAACACAAAGCTGTCATCATACTGTCTTTTCTTCTTCTTGCCACTGGCCTCAGCTACCATCGATGCTGGGCTGAGGAAGTAGATTGCTCAGATTCAGAGTTATCCGATTCTGGCACTTTTCTTTTCAAGAAAACGTCCACGGCAGTTTGTGTGCAACCTCACATAACCCTTCATGCCTCATGCAGCAAACTTGACATAATCATTCGCCGACCCTGACATTGAGGTTATGACATGAAGAAAATGGCATGTGAAAGGAATTTTAATGATGTATAAAGTGGCTAATGATCCGCAATGATTGGCACCCCAGAAGGCACCGCGGTGGAGAAATGCTCCTCTAGCCTACTACTACAGTTCAGAGAGGAATACTGTACTCATTACTAGGGATCGACCGATATGGATTTTTCAGGGCCGATACCGATACCGATTATTAATAACCAAGCGAAACCGATAGCCGATATGTAGAACCGATATTTATTTGCAGTAATAAATGTAAAAAATGGCCTTAACACCAGAGTTTTTCACTTATAGTTCCTTATGTATTATTATATTTATTTATTTATTTAGAGAAATGAAGTCATATTCGGAATCTCAGAACATTAAATGTACACTCTTGTGCTTAGAACTGTATGTCATATTACATAAATAAGAATAAGGCACTTGGCAATTGTAAATGCAAACAATAAAGGCTACTTTACACACGTGAGTTGTAGACGCGACGGTAAATTTATCGATTGAAAAAAACTCGACGTGTGCTCGCTGCTTGACTCATTGAAATGGCCCATCATTTCCCTGGACTTTACGAGTGACCGGCAAACAGACGAATATTTAACATCTATTCTGTGTGATCATAGTGTAGTGAGAGCATGAGCGCTGAGGGAGAGGCAACTGAAAACAAACAAGGACACGTTAGCGTGTGGTGTTAAACTTATAGGCTATAATCACCTCGGGTGTTGTTTATTGATAAACCGGGAGCCGCCCCACGGGCTGAGACACGTTAGGAGATTAATTATTCCCACAAAGTAATGATAACCGTAAGGGTCTCCTATTATTATTGTGCGTCTGGCCCCAGCTCTAAAGCGGTCGCGGTAATTATAATGTAGCGGTGGGCCATCATTAAATAGCCTACCCCGTGTTGAAGTTGTGAAAAGTTTAATCTCAAGAGCCAAACTGCAGGTTTTCCTCCCTTATACTTACAGCCTACCTATGTCATATTTTTATTTTATTAAGCAAGGGACTTCAGGTCATCTTCACTTACATCTTTTTTCTTTCTCTTTTTTTTTTTTTTTTTGTCGTGAGTGATGCTAGTCCTATATTGCAAAGTCGTATGCTTGATGTGATTAGACAAGTAGGTTGGTGAAATGTCGACTCTGGGCCTGCATGTTATCACTGAAATTGATCATAAGGTTGTGGTATTTTTTAAAACTTCATCCTAAAGGGCTTTGAAACTTCGACTGACACTGCCTTTTCTGCTGGCTCACCGGAGCAGTCCTCTTTTTCTCCTCCGTCTGTGGCACTGCATGTAGAAGCTTCTGTGTTGATTGATTGGCTACTTGGCACAAGTGAGACAGCCAATCAGTGAGGGCTGTGGGCGGGACATTGTTACACAGCCAAGAGAGTGGTGACTTCAGGCAGAGACGGCTGCATCAGAGCCAAAGGAGCGCGTTTTAAAATACATTAATTAATTTTATCGGTTATCGGTGAAAAAAACGGCCGATGCCGATGATCGCAAAAATGCAGAATATCGGCCGATATTATCGGCCAGGCCGATAATTGGTCGATCCCTACTCATTACTACAGAACAGTTTAACATTTTTAGGTTCATGTTTAACAGCTTTAAAAACGTATCAAACAACGTCAATCAAGAAAATATGACTCATTGTTAATTATTACCCAAGCAACTAAAATGACCTCCATTTAAAGCTCCATTAAAAGGCTGCTACCATGTTCATGCATCAATAATAATGATCCAATAATAACAAAAATAGCAATGAAAGAGGCCATTGTGCATGATGAGTATGTTTCCTTTTTGATTATTCTGTACTTCTACCTACGTAAAGTGTGTGCTCACAGCAAGAGCAGGTTGATTGGTGACTCTAAATTGCCCGTAGGTAGGTATGAATGTGAGCGTGAATGGTTGTTTGTCTTGATGTGTCAGCCCTGTGATGAACTGACAACCTGTCCAGTCTGTACCCTGCCTCTCGCCTAATGTCAGCTGGGATTGGCTCTAGTCTTGCGTGACCGTGATAAGGATAAGTGGTTATGGAAAATGGATGGAGTTCTTACTTGTAAGGGGCTATTTTTATTGTGTACTATTGGTACTTTTACTGAAGTAAATGATCTGAATACTGAGTACTGAGTACAAGTACTACTTGCAAAAGAAAAACTAGCATGTCAAAATGTCAAATTGTACTGTACGTGTCACAAGGCGAGCATCGTGACAGTTTTGGTGTGTGTCTGTATGGTTTGTTTCTGTTATGTCTGTCTGTTACCTTCCCCTCCCCCTTGCACTCTGTCACCTCCTCTGGATCCACCTACCTCCCACTCCACACCTGCCCTGCTGCTGCCATCAAGCCACCTGGTCTTCATCAACTTATCACTCAGTCAGCATTTATTCCTTGTCCTTACCTTCAGTCTCTGCCGGGTTGTCACTCTGTGAACACGGTTTGTTGGAAGAAGACTTCTAATCAAGCTAAACCTTTAGACCTGTACTCTGTTGCCAGTCGGTGCAGAATTTAAACCTGTTTGTCTTTTGTTCAGTCCTTTCCTGCCTGCCAGCCCAGCTTTCACCTCAAGCCCTCCAGCAGTTATTCCCCCCGGACCAGCTCACAACTCATCACCCCCCTCGGACCAGCACCCTTCCTTCCCCACACTCCCTCATCTCAAATAAACCTTTTCTTTTGTCAGTCAGAGTCTCATTTTTGGGTTCCTTTGCTAAGTCATGACAGTGCGCTATGTAAGATGCAAACAAAACAAACAAAAAACAAGCCTCCAACGCAAAGAAACAAATGCACTCAAAGAAAAATGTCATCTTTTTGTCATCATTTGATGTCTTTGTTTAAAAAGCACGTTGAGCTTACAGTATCTACGCTGGCTTCTCTTATCGCTTTCAAAAAAACTTTCTTTTCATTCAGTTGGTTGACTGAGTTGAGGGTCGGTCGAGTTGAGGGTCGGTCGACGTTCAAGGTCCTCTGAGTTTGTACAGTCAGTGCAACAGGGATGTTGTCGATGTCGCCTCTTTGAATATTCAGTGTCATCACTACACAGGAGGCACAGTAAACAGACACATCCTTCTATTGAGCCGTCTTCATTTTGCGTAACGGTTATTAATACAGCACAGACGCACGAGCAAAAGGTTAATAAACAGATAAACAGTTAATAAAACATGGTGTGCATGGACTTTTCTAATGATCGCAGCTTTAACTGGAAACATGCGGACAGTTAATAACATAACGTCAACACTCGTCAACAGTAATTATTATAGTTATTTCCCGCACATTGGTGGATTTATGATTGACTATGAGTCATCTCCGATGTGTAACAGAGAGCTGCTATCCAGATGAGTTCACAAATACACAGATGTGGACAGATTATGTGTTGATCCAATGTGTGTGTGTGTGTGTTTACACTGACTTTGATTTTGTTTTCGTAGGTGATCCTACATCCTCTGAGACCTCGCATGTCCCCGACACAAGGCGGTGTTTGGGTCGCTGTTATCTGGATAATGGCCAGCTGCTTCTCCCTCCCACATGCAATCTACCAAAAGCTCCTGACTTTTACATACAGGTAAAATGAGACACACTCACACACTTCAATAAGGAGAGATGTTGGGTTTGTAGTGCTAACACGGCCAAAAGATTAGTTTAAACAGTTTCTTGGTAACAGAGGAGGGTCTGCAATGACAGGTGAAGAGAGGGAATCCACGGGCGGATTCAGGGCTGGTGATGGAAGAAGTCCAAAAACAGGAATGGAGATGAAACACGGCTGGACATGGCTGGCAGTTGGCAAGAAGATTTTCCTGGGGCACAGAGAGATTGAAGTCCAAGAGCACTGTTACAACCCAGCTCATGTAGGGAAAAGGAAGCAACATAAAACCAGATGTAGTTGGTAAAACAAAGTTATTTCTTGCCTGGAGTTAGGATTAATGATAGAACAACAAGACCACGAGGGAAATCGGGTAGGCGGATGCTTCAAACCAAAGAAATAATTATCACAAAAAAACAGGGAAAAACTTCACAATCTAGCCTTTTCTGAATGACCAAAAAGAAAACACAGGAAAACAGCAACCCTAAACCCAGTGATCCTAAACAAAGTATGTATGTGAATGCAATCAGCAAATCAGCTATAAGTGGCCCCAGGTAGTGAACAATGTGCCTTGAAGAAAAACAAGTTCATATAATTATTTACATTCACAATTTAACACCAAGAGGTATGTCGGCAGGCTTGAGAAGACACAGCCGCTCTGATTGCTGACGGATGTTCAAACTTAAGGAAGCTAGCCCCCAAATTGCATCCTGTAGATTGGAGGGCTGGACCGAGGGCTGCTCCAATCAGGAATGGATGATGAGGGTGGCCACAACTCATCAGCTGAAACCAATCAGGACCACTCACCTAACTCTGCATACACAATAAATGAAGTGGTTGGCTGTGCAAAGACAGCTTCCAAAAAAATACAAATAGGTGTCCATAGCACCTGTTACTGCACCGTAGACTGAAAAATCTAGCAGAGTCTGGAAGGTTGAGTCTGCATGCGTGCTTTGGTTGACGAAAATTCATGTGAAGCTCATGATGTTATATAAAAAGCAACATCCAGGGACTGATGACTGAGGGTGGAGAAAGATCATTTGTCGGACACGGGAACAAAACCTCCTCCTGAACAACACATAAAAGCTTTTTCTGACCTGATGCCCCAACAGACGGGTTGCACAGCAGACATTTTGACTTGTCACAGCCAGAAAAAGACAGGTGGACTTAATAACAGTAATCTCAGTGACAGTGACTGTGAACTAGTTCATACAACAGTGCCTTATAAACCACCACCACAAAAATAAAACCATGTTCTGATCTTAAACTGCTCTGGTGATGGTTTAATTACACTCACGCTGACTGTTACGTTAGGGAAAGACCACGGTTTGGGTTAAAGGGTTTTTGTTAAGATTGTTGCCATGGTTACAATGATTATTTCGGTTACAATAATTATTATGATTAAATGATTACCCTGGTTACAATTATTATAATTATAATTATTACGGATGAAAGAAAACGAGGTCGTCAGTTGACTTCCATGTCAAACTCCAATGTTCTGTCGACCCATCCATCAACACCAACCTCCTCCGTCTGTGCACTAAGAGGCTTTTAAACGTCACCCAAGTTGTAATTACTATGGCTGCCAGAGGGCTCGGAAACTTCAGCGTTAACACTATGGTGACATCAGATTGTGACGACGTTGACAGCGTTGGAAAGAAGAGGTGAAGATCAGTGAGAAAGAAATAGCAGAAAAGAAAACCTCTGAAAAGTGAGAGGTTGTTGTTCGAGTTCAATTTGGGCTGTTTTTTGAGTTTAACAGATTAGGGATGCACGATTTGTCAGTGCTTCTATATTTTTTTTGCCTGAATAACCTTCATGTTTCTTCTCATATAACGCCTGTGTTCATATCTGAGTCATTCGTCCTTCTCATGTTTTCCGATTGCACTCACCTAGAGCTGAAAACTATTTATCCACTAACCAATTTATGGATTATCAGCAGCTATCTTAGTTTTCAAGCAAAATTTCTGCTCAAATGTGTTAGAGCATATATGACAGCTCAGAACCATTTTTTTGTTTAGTTATTTCACAGTTTAGATCATTTTTTTGTGGATGTGACGTCTACGTTATGGTTTTATTCAAGGATCAGACTGCCATCAGCTGTGTGAGGAGGAAAAGATGGGACTGAAGCTGTCTTTTGTCTGAACAGACAGTGTAGATGCACGTGAGACAGACAGGAATAAAGAAAGTCTTTGATCTCTTGTTACAAAGAAGGAGGGTAGGAAGAAAGGAAAGGAGAAATGAGCGACTCAAGCTGTTTTTTGGATTGTGTTTCATTACATGAGTCAGAAGTAGAGCCTTTCACTCATCCGTCTGTCTTTCTTCTTCTGTAATTGTCCTCACCAGTAAGGAAAAGGAGCGCAGCCTGTGTGTCCCAGACTTCCCAGAGCCATCAGATGTCTACTGGCAGTACATCGACCTCCTGACCTTCATATTGCTTTACATGCTGCCACTCCTCATCATCACTGCCTCCTACACCACAGTGGCCTGCCGGCTGTGGCGCCACAACGCCATCGGTGACACCACAACAGCTCAGCACGCCGCCCAGAGAAGAAAGCGCAGGCGGACGTTGGCGATGTTGCTCCTGGTGGTCGGGGTGTTTGCTGTCTGCTGGTTCCCACTCAACTGCTACGTGGTGTTGCTGTCCAGCCAGGCCATCCACTCATCTAACGCCCTTTACTTCTGCTTTCACTGGCTGGCTATGAGCTCCACCTGCTACAACCCTTTCATCTACTGCTGCCTGAATCCCACCTTTCGCCAGGAGCTGAGGCTCCTCTTCGACATGTGCAGGAGGAAACGGAGGGCCGTGGTTGGGTTGGAACCAGAGATTCGTCCCGCGGCAGCCTGCGCTCTTGGTCGTCGGGTCGCCTGGCCGGACAACCACGAATCGTCGAGGCCGAGGCGTGCTTTGTCCCACCCGGGTCACGCTCCCTCAAAGCAGAGTCATGCCTCTTCCAGTCAGTCCCACAACCTAAAAGATACACATGTGCTCTTCACCGCCAGGCAGGCCCTCACAGGAAGAACTGACATCCTCTCAGTGGAGCCCATCGTCACTGTGAGCTGACTGGAAACACCTGCCACAATGTGACAGGTCGTCGAGATCCTTAATCCCATTTCAGGATTTCATCACGTTCCAAAGAGGACGGAAAATCTGAAAAATCTCAGAGATGTATGGTGCGGTTTGGCTCTACACAGGATTTTGGTAGCAGCAGGACGGGAGATGATTTTTGTCATGACTTGAAGCAAAGGTGATTTTCCTTTATCCAGCTGTCCATGCAGCTTGTTTTTTTTTTTTTTTGTCAGATCGACCTCTAACCTTAAAAAATGAGCAACAATCTCAAACACAAGGTTAGTTTTTAGCAGCTGTTCTGTTCCTCAGCAGATGGAGGAGGAGAGGAGTTGTTTGTGTTCCATGTGTTTTCTGTGCACCTTAAGGCACCTTCCATGTTGGCTTGACACTTGACATTAAAAGATCTGATCTTGGAAACAAGAAGTTGACCCCAAGGTCCATTCAGCAAACGTTTTGGAGCCTATAATCAGTTTTGAGAACTTAAAACTGTTGGAGCTTTGACACTACGGTATACAAAACCGCGTGCTTATGTAACGGTCACACTGCAAAGGATACAAAGCGATGCATTCAAAATGTTACGTAACATTAACAGAAGTTTCTAATGAACAAAAAAACATTTCATCGTGCTACAAAACACAATGTGATGTAAAAAAACCCCAAAAAAACAAAGTTCTTGTGCGATACAGACATTTTTTCTTTCAGCAGCCTTCACAGACTGGCAGGGTAGCAACAAAGTTCATTCATCTCATCAAACCGCCCTGAAAACTGTGAAAAGAAAAGCAGCACTCAGCTTTGACAGGATGTGCACACAAAGGGTCTGACTTTATTTTCGTTTAAATAAATTAATCTTTCAGCCCGTGAGGACAGAATCTCAAAGGGTTAAAACGAACATGATGAGAATCAAACTACGCTCGCATTGATCCAGAGGCCACTTCAAAGCTGCCCTGCTGCTCATACTTTCTTTTTTTCATTCTCCCTTCGTTCACTTTTAGCCACAGGGCTTATAGATTATGCACAAGGAAAAAGAATACGCAGACCTAAAAGTGGCAGCACTGTAGGTGACCTCATCATCCCCATCATAGTCTAACAGTCTCTGCACATAGACTGTGTAGTGTCTCTGTTGCTACAAAAGCCCGGCGTGATTTGGGAAGTTAACTTTCCTTTGGATTGTTGTTTTGCAGATGAACTCGTTGCTGTTTAGTTACTTTTATTACAGAAGATTTGGCTGACAGCTCTTCACAAACATCTTCGTCACCTGTCTACCACATTCACTTTCTTGGAGTACCTGTGAAGGAGGATGAGGAGAGGTGAGAGAGCTGTTAACAGTCACAACAAAATGCCACATTAGAAATGAGTTGTTACTGGTTGTATTTGAAGCGAGAAGTTTTACATCCAAACACAATGATGATGTTAACAAATATAATCAGATGTAGTGATCCAAGCAGTTATGGACTCTAAATAAAATCCAGACTCGTCTTTGTCTGACTGAGTAAAAATGAGGTCGATTTTGAGACGAAACCTTCAGAAAGCAGTCTTGAGACCAAGACCATTCCTTAGACTGCGACCGACATCTATAAAAACACCACACACTGGCAAGCACACTTCGTAAAGCTTTTGAATAAAGTTTAGAAAGAAAAAAAGTGGGTGGAACTCAAAGAAGAAAACCTTGTGAAACTGGGTGAAAGCTCGTTCAGAGTTTTGCTGCATTTAACATTATAACATCATAGATGAATGACAGGAGCTCATTGTGCACCTCTGCCCTCTCATCTACTTTTGCTACAATTCACCACGCATTCGGCGCACAATCTGACATGGATCACGTTGATGTCACACAGTACGACACAGATTGTGACCGTGATTTTGATAAAGCTGTCTCGCAGAGTGTGACAAGCAGTAATCTCACACAATCAGTTGGCCAGATGTACAGATTCAGAGCTGTTACAAGCGTCAAAGACAAAGCTAATATTACCGCTTTTGTCAATTTAATATCTTATTTATGCTTTTAGTGTTTGGTGCGCTGGATTGTGGATTTCAGCGGTACACGCACATCAAATATGACCACTTTCATTTCAGTTCACTCTGTTGAACCAGTCAGAGCAAGTTCACACAAGTTCACTCAGTTTGATAAATCCAAGCGATCATATCCCAGCCCATACCTAAACATTAACGATATATCATTTGAAGGCTGAATGTGCATCCAGAATATTTTATTCTTCCTCAGGTCCACATCAACAAGTCATATAATCTCTGCATCCTTTTCAGCCTTCACAGACTTCATTCATGTTGGCACCTTTTGTACAGTGTGTATACGGTTACTTTGCTCTCCCAGTGAAAGGAAGAAAACTGAAAATATTTACAGGATTATTTATGTATTTTCTAAAATTTAAGGTCATTTAACACTATCTCATTTTGAGAAATGAAAAGAAACTGGAATGTGAACTGCTTTTTAAAGACTATTCAAAGAAAGTTCAGGGCATGCATATTTCTACTGCAACGTGTCGCCCTCCTATTACGACACGGGTCTGATTACATTCTGAACAAAGCAGCTGCTCAGTGATGAAAGGAGTGCTGTAAATGTACTTTAGATTGAGTAAAAGGCAGCTAAAGCATCTATCACAGGATGGTGTAACATAGGTACTTTCCACACAATCGTACAAAGTTTTTTTTTTAAAGAATGAAGCATACCAGCTGTTTATAAAAACATGTACAGGTGTCATATAGTGAGTGTTTCATCGTAGCAGAACATTAAATAGAAAACTGTGTGATAATCACTCATTAAGCACAGATTTTCTGCTACGTCCTCATGACAATCACGATGAAAACAAAGAATTTTGTGTTTGAAATATGTTATATATTTTGAGCTTTGAAGGGTACTGCGTTGTTAAATGAAGTAGAAAAGGAGAACGGCAGTGAAAAGACTTGAGAATATATTGTTGTGTGTTTAAAGTGTTTACTGTGAAAGAAATACCGTCAGTCTAAGAACGTCAAAACAGTGAAATGTGTGTACGTGTGCACTGTAAAAGACAAACTGTGAAAACTGTTAGACATTCGGTTGCTTTATTTTTGGGTTTGTTGAGGGGGAAACGATCAATATGCCAAAATAAACGCTCTGCAGCTCTTCTCCTTTTAATGTAGTTTCATCATCTGGAGGTTCAGGAATGTGTGTAACATTATAAGTGTGTTCTTCTGTGCTTGTCTTTGTCTTTAAACATCTGTTGTGTGTAACATTTTGCTGTAATTTGTGAATGTTAAAATGTATTTAAAAAATGTTAAATAAAATCAACTTATCTTGATTCTGAACATCTTTTCTTGTGTTTTTAATAACCGCGGTTCAACATTTCAGTGCACCCTCAAAACGAATGAAGAAGTGGGCTGTAATATTAATATTCAGGGTTGCATCAGACATACTGATCCTGATAGAGAAAGCAGAGTGAGAAACATTGTTGAGACCCTCATGTGTCCTTGATGCACGTACATTACCTACAGTATAATAGCTTAGCGAGAGCTTCTGTTCAGAAACTTTCATGCAGTCATGACGAGTGTTGTTACTTTTAAAAGTAACTTGTTGCATTACAGGATTACTGCCATTAAAAAGTAACTCATTCACAGTGTTAATTACTTACTGAGAAAAGTAACTCTTTAGAGTACTTTTGTGTTACCAAAAATGAAAACCTCTTTAACATATTGATTCTACTGTCATTGCAGAGCCTGGTCTACTCATAACGCATAACTCTGCAAGCTAATAACAGGAATAACAGATGCTATATACATTTTAAAGCTTGATTATGTTCTATACACATGTTTGCTACAAATAAACATAAAGGGCGCAATGCATATACCCTCACAAGTTCATACAACAAGAAAGTAAATAGAAACTGAGTGCACCTGACAGGTGACACCTGTGCAGCTTTTTGTCTGCAAACGATCTGACAGCAAACTGTTCAGAGGCATATAAGGCACAGCTGCCTCAAGAAAACAATAAAACATGTGTGCATAGAGCTCACAGTGCGTCATGTTTCAACCCAGTGGCAACCTCCGTGAATGTGAAATTATACCGATGCTGCAGTGCCAAAAACTGCAGTTCCTTGAACGGCTATCACACTGAGTTTCACAGCGGCTCTTAAGAAATCTGTGGATGACGTCACAGACATCGCTTCCATGTTTAATAAAGTGTATAGTTTCAACGTGCAACCAACAAGGTCAACGCTTGTTGACTAAAAGGCTGTCCTCTCAGGGAAACAGGGAAATATGATCAAGTTTAACATTAACAGATTGCTTATATGAAAACATAACTAAATGAGTACTTGAATTGTAACATGTTACTCGTTACAACAAAAAGTAGTATGGGTATGATCTCAAAACCGCTCATGACACAAGGCGATTCATTTTTGTGTAAGCCTGAGTGGCAGCTCCACAGTCAGTCTGGCACAGATAGTAGGGTGCTCCAGACAAGTGACCCGTGGGATCAACAGGTAGCAGACAGGCATTTTTCTGGCTGGTGGGAGAGAGAGCATTCTGATCTGATGGATCGAAGCAGCATAATGTGGGGTGCACCTCAGCGACTATTATGAACCCAGGACCCCATGCCTATATGAGAAAATAGGTTTGTTTCTGGACAGGTTCACCTCAGAGCAACTTGAATTAGGCTTTTTTGGAGTTATTATCGAGTGTCCACAAAGAGAAGAGGTTGAGGTGGATGAACAAAACACTGGACCTCGGATAGGAGACTGTTTCCTGTTTCCAACAGTCTACATTGTTTTTTAAAAGACCATGATGATCAGCTTAACCATGTGCTTTACTGTTATATTGTATTACTGTAACCACACCATAACAAAGTAGTCATTAGAACCCAAACTACAATGTTTACCCAAGCCTAATCAAGTCATTTCTGTGCCTAAACATGATCAAATAGTGGAACATTTCTCTGCCAAATTGCTGAAAGGAGAGTGAATATTGGGCTTACATTTGTTAATGTAGCTTTAAACCTAACCTTGGTAAAGACACAAGATTCAAACTGTAATCTCAAAAGAGATTAACCATATACTGTATGAATGATATAATCTTCTTAATTGTTTCCCGTCTCCAACACTGTTATTGTCCAATAAAGGCAAAAAAAATAAACAACAACACCCCAAAAAACAATTCTGGAGTGTTCAAATCATGTAAATCAATTTAAGCATTTGAACAAACAAAAAAAAAAAATGTTGTTGTTTTTCAGCTGAGAACAGATTGAATTATCATCAGTAGAATGATCTAAAAGGTAGAGTTGCTAACAACGATCACAGGTGTCCTCTCTGGTGAGAAAACAGCCCCATTAAATTATGTGAAGTAGACACTGGCGGTGATACTTTGTTTGTTTTGGATAAAGCTGTGGCAAATTGTTTCACAAAAATCACTAAATTGGTCGTGCGTGTGGAGGGCTTTCATTCCACAGAGACATGAGCAAAGATCCTAAAACGGCAACAGCAGCTCAGGTGAAATGCCATCAAGTTCAGGGGATTTGAATTCTGGCGCTGAGGCTGATGCTAAAGTTCAGTCTGTGTGATGGGAATGTGTTGGAAAGTTTGAGGATGTAAGACATGATGTTCTCTCTCTGCAGAGGTCGAATAATAATCCCAGAAACTGTAGATGCAGACAGAGTGCTTCACCCTCCATCCAAGGACCAAGTTGTTCCTTTCAGTTATTTTTTTTGTTAGTTCTAGTCAAAGGAGAGCCAGTTTAATTATCAGTCTCCAGCTGAGAGTTTCTAAGAAAAGAAGATTTGGTCTTTGGTGACGAGGTGTATTATTTCTCTTCAGCAGTGTTTGGCTAACTTTAATCCTTGAAGACAAGCCGATATTTCTTTTATTAGCTTGAATATTATGTACTATTTGTCTTTATTGGGTAATTCGTTGACTGCTACCCAGCGTCAACAAAATGTTGCTTGGGCTTCTTTAGTTTCCAGTGAGTATTCATAATAAAAAAGACAGCAAGCAAAGAAAGGTATTTATCTTCTATTCAGAAACCCATTCAGCAAATCAATTTCCACTGTGAAACCTTCATGTAAAGAATGCTGCCTGTATATATGATCATCAAGTTCCCTATACACTCCATGACCATGGGGAGAGATCTTTGTTGCTGTAATGTACCCGTGGTATTGACGGGTGAAATTAGATGTTGAACTTTAAATCAATACTTCCACCTGAGTCACCTGCCAAACAAAGAGGCAGCGACAGACCTGCATGTCACAAGGTCCTTTTTGAACCTTTGAGTGCTCGGCTACCTTAAGAAACAAACTTGTGTTCGCTCAAATGCTCTTCCTGCAATAGCTCACTCAAAATAGTAGAGACAAGCAGGAAGTTGTTCTGTCATTAAGACATTTTGTTCGCGTCAAGTTAAGCCATCCTTTAGGTCTTGGTCTAATCTTCTCCAGGAGCATTGTCCCATGATGCATTCAGTACTCCTTCTAGGAGCAGGATTAAAGACATATCTCACAAACACAGACATGAAGTCACACAATTCAGCAAATTTAATTAAAACTTTGTTTGAACTATACTCAACAATTAAATACACCTATGAGTGCAAAACACATATCCAAAGATATTAGAAATACAACTTACACCAGAGGACTTTTCGCAGGACTTGTCGCAGACAAACTGCTTGTCTAAAGTCCGTCTTATTCTCTTCTGATTAAATCAAACATGCTTAATATTATGAAAGGATTTTAGTCTCAGCTCATGCAAATAGCAAAGTTCAATCATCGAACAATGGAACTCTTTCTAGCATATCGAGGCGCAAGAACATGAAGTCTCGGTTCTCTTGGACTTTACAAAGAGAAGAAATCAGTGGAGTTGTGGAGGTAGATAGAGTAAAATGGAAATTGCTGCAGCCTTCGAAAAGCACACAGGACAGCGGTGGCAACAGTTTCCAGTGTGTGGCGGGCATTTTGGGAAGATTGGTGGCCATGCTAGCAGTTTGGCTCTAAAGTGAAGATAATAGTCCACCACTTTGGTCCAGACTGAACTTTTGGTTGGATTGCCACTTTCATGGTCTTCAAACAGTAAATCATTCTTGTCGACCCACTGATTTTGGAAATGTTTCATGTTTCCCTGCAGGTCAGGCTAAAATTTGACTTGGACCAATGCTTTCATGTTATACACCAACAAAACTGATGACGTTCAGCCTCAGGTGATTAACTGGCTAAGTAGCAAATGTTAGTATGTTAACACAGTAAACAACAATAGTAAATAGCATACCTGGTAAACATCAGAATGATGAAATCATAGTCCAGCATCCCAATAACACCATGGTAATATTCGCAGGTACAGTGTTTACATCTGTGATCTGATGGGATAAAAGAAAATTAGCAGTGGTGGAGAAACATCTTGATTTGACTAAAAGCATCGGCACCAAAATATAGCAATTAATGACAACATTAATGACAACAGCATCACTAATGTTGCAGCTTGTAAAGCGGGAGGTAATTTCAACAGTTTTATATGCTGCTAGGAAGCTTAATCTATAATTATACATCACAATTCTGTATTTAAATTATTCAATATGTAAATAAATTGGTAACTAATGATGTCAAATAGAAAAGTTCTTTGTGTTGCTGTGTTGCACTTTTTAAAAAGGTTTGCTGTTGGACTACATGCTACTGTAAATAAAGCTGTCTTTATTAGTTTTGAGGCTGAAGCTGCCTTTTTTTCTTTGTATAAGAGTTTGTTTTCCATTAAAAATTTTACAAACTTCTAATGTGACAAAACTCGGGTGACAGAAAAGAGCAGTAGCTAGTGAAGAAATAGCTTTTTTCTTGAGGAGGGGTGTTGCATTACCTCTACGCTCTTCACCTTACCCCTGCACTCTACCTGAAACATCACCCTGCCTGCAACACTTACATGTTCCCACTTCCACAAAAGAACCGAGACCTTTATTGAACTGCTCTTACAACCTAACAATCTGCTTCACGTTATTACACCAGTGTGTCACTGTGGGAAGACCTTGAGTAGAACTGGAAATGTGGTGGGAAATGCCAAATAGATGGTCTAAGAGTTTGTGAGCTGATAAAGGTCATCCCGACCAGCCGTGTCAACACTATGCCATTTACAGAACATCGCTGTTGCAAAAGTTTCATATTAAAAGGAGGGATGGTGGGACAAAAGCACAATGCGCTCTCCGCATGAGTCAGGCTTAATTTCATCGTGCAGTCACTGACCTGGGATACATTTGGCCATCATGAAAATGCCACAAATAATCTTTATATCTTTGTAATGATGGAAAAAATGGTACCAAAATACCAAGCATCCTAATTTAACTCATTTCTTTAACCTCATGGCATTTCCCTCTGCAAAGTACTTCGTCTCATTGCTTTACACTCTTACCTCTTATTCCAAAAATCACCAGCGAGCCACTTCACCAGCCTCCATGATCCCTCACTGGTCAGCACGGCCAATCCAATGGGGGCGTCCAGCCAAACACAACTGCCGGCGATTGTTTTGGCATCTGTTTTTGGCATTTATTTGGTGGACAAAGTACTGAACCCCAAATTGTGACAATAAGCATTAGTTGTTTGGCAAGTGTTTGGCACTCTGCTATATAGTTTGCTGAAGTGCTTTAAATGGTTGGAAGACTGGAAACGTATGATAAGTGTAAAACCATTTAAGATGAAATTATTATAATTTGCTGTGTTTAAATTCATCTTTCTAAAGGTTATTCTTTTTACCGAAGACGTAAAGAGAAATTGAAAGAACTGCCTCTTTCAGAAAATCACAGAATGCCAAGATGTCAAGAGCTTCATTGAGTCCAACTCTTTCATATATAATCTATAACATTCTCGAATATTTTTGAAGAATTCAGTGGGACCTGGTATTTTCTATTACTGAAATTAAAATTGGACTCTGCTCCTCAATGTTCTATTATTAAATGATGATTGAATGATCAAGTTATGAAGGTCATGTTTTTTTTTCCCCACCCACTGAAAGAAGTTTGTAGCTCATGTTAACAGCTCTTTGGAACCTTGTGCTTTCTTTCATGTGAATTACAATGACTGTGGCGTGATGGTTTGACAAAAGAACGCCACCTTTCTTCATTCTTTTGACAAAAAAGATTCTCGATGTTTTGTGTGAGAATGATAACAAAGACACAAAGAGGAGAATTCATTGCAATAATGTGTTTAGTAACATAAAGGGAATTATGTTTACAGGCCCTGAAAATGTATTCTCACGGTGATGGATGGGATCCTACATGAAGACGCTGATATTATATCATAAGACTGTTTTTTTTTTGACGTCGGAAAGTGTGCAGTTCATGTATTTACATGCAGGAATCAGGATTCAGCAACATTTAAATCAGAATCTGAGCGGAGGTGGTGCGTTGTTTGGTCACTGCTAGTCAAATATGATTAAACCACAACTAACCACGGTCCTGAAGAAGCAGATCAGCTGAGCCTCATCAGTGATTCTGGATGTGCTCAGAAGTGAGAGAAGCGAATCGGTTTTTCTGCCTGGTGCTCTTAAAACTCTTTTTTTTTAGTTACTTTGACTGCTGCTTATTTAATCATGAATATTTAGTTTTCCTGGGGAGGTTAGGGTTAGGGTTAGGGTTCCTGGGGGTTAAGATTTGAAACCAACATTTATTTTAAGTCGCATTACACAGCCAGCAACACTCCTGTCCATTGTAATGACGTGCATTACATAGTAAAAACATAGTTTGAGTAACATTATCGCTGGAGGCAGGAAGCATGAATTGGCTCATTCATTTAATCTACAGGTCTCATAAATGAAGCCTTCATTTCCTCAGGAAATATTGTGCCCGGTGGCAGACTGAACTGCTTAGTGAAGGCGAGGCTTATATTGAACCAATCTAAACGTGGATGGTGTCATTATTCCATCAGTCATTACACTGTGCGTCAATTAATTAGTTAAGTTAAAGCAAAAACTCTAACACTTGCATACAGAACAACGTCAGACCAACGTTCTTCAACTTCAGGTTGATCAGGTTGTTATTGTCCTTGATTATCAGGGTCATCAGGGACAATAAAGTTTTTACTGCTTTTAAACGTTATACTATAAGTTGTGCCGACCACTTCAAACTTTTCCCTTCTCTATGCAGCTTGGTTGAAGTTCTGCCAGAAATCCTACTCCGCTGAAACAGAAACGATTTGAACAAAGACAGCCTTTTACCGTGCGTCACTTCAATTCATTTCAACCTTAATATCCCTGAGAGTACTTGTGGAGATGACCACATGCACTCAGCGTTCAATGCAATGCTCCAAATCAATGACACATTGTCTCCTTAATAGAGGCATAGCAGTGAGGAGAATAAAGGAGCAGCTTGGGGAGGGCGCGGAAAAGACTAGAAATGTTTGTTTTTATGTGGAGTTCTGACATTTCAAATGTTTTGCATTATAAGAAAATCATCAGTGGAGAGCAGATGTTGATGAAATTATTGCAAAGGCAAGTGAAAACAGCTTGCTGACAGTGTTTCAGAATAGTGTAGAAGGTCAGAGGTCATTTTTACAGTTTTTCCCTGCTATACAAACATTACTGAAAGAAATCACTGTTATTTAATTACATTACATTATATTACTACTGAATAAACTAATAAACATTCAGCAGTATCAGAAAAGTTTAATAACCAGTCAAGAATTTACTTTAGAAACTTTAATTTTAGAATTTAATTATGCTCTTACTGCCTGTCTCTACCATATTGCATAGACTTGTGCCAAAGCTTCTAAAAGAAACCAGGTATTATACAAGAAGTGAAGCTGTCCATTGGGAGCCAAAGTTATAATTGGCTTTGAATTTTAAGAGAGAAGTTGGATTTTTTTTTCTCTGTCAGTACGGTTGGTGATCTTCTGTCAGTCGGTAGAAGAAGTGCAGCTTGGTTTCCACTCGTTTTCAACACATCCATCTGTGAAGGAAAATCCAGTGAGAGTTGAACAAACAGAGAAGAATAAAATGAGGTTAGGAGCCCAATATGAACATTCAACTATGAAAAACAACCACTAAAAGGATATCACAATACCGCACAGAGAAGAATTTCAGCTGAAAGGTCAGAGGTCCTCGCACACACAAAGCGGTTCAGAGTCTGAAAAGAAGTGAAAGAAAGTGACGTACATTTATACAGTTCCTTCAACGTGATTACAGGTTCAGCTGTTGGTCACACGGGGTCTATCTTAGTCTTGAAGATAATCAACAAGAACTCCTCATACACAGTTTGCTCCACAACCTTTCTCAAAGGTTAACAGTGTAATGGATATATTTGTCACCGCACCATCTTCTCTCCATCTTTTTAAATTATTATATAACACCTTGCTGACTGGCACACATGTTTGCAGCTCACAAACAACTTTCTTTCCTTTCCTTGTCTGCTTCAGGCAAACACTGGCCTGAAAACCAAACATGTCTGGTCCTGCTTTTCTTTCAAGAATGCTTCTTATTTTATCTTTTGTTCATTTTTGTCATTAAGTACATTGACATTTGACAAGAAGACATTTTCATTTTTTTTCCTTTCAGTCTACATGCTGGTTAATGTGACCACTCGGGATCACGTAATGTTGTTTCTGTCTGGTTCTAACTGAAGTTACAGTTACATAAAGCAAACACAGTGTGGGCGACAGACCATCTTTTTTTTTTGTATTCAGCCAAGACATTGCTAATGGCAAAATGCATGCATTTCAATGCATTTCGACCAAATCTGCATTTTTCTCGCTTCTTCCCTTCTTTTCCATCCGCTGCCTGAGAATGTGAGAGTCACCAAAACATTGAAATTATGCCCCAAGAGTTACTTCATACATTAACTGATATGGGATAAAGTTAGCAGGTTTCTATGTACATAAAAGTAACTTTATTCATGTATTAATGTTTATTATTTAAATGTTTGCATCTGAACAGTTTGATGGAAGAAATAGCTTCTTACTTCTGTGATTGACAGGCAGTGTTCTGTGCGTTCTGTCTGCAATAACGTATTATATAACTGTTATCCAGCTTACATGTTCTTGTGTACGAGCATATTCTCACCGCTTTACGTTGCTGTCACTCCAACATGTAGAGTATTAACTTCAGAGCAATCAGTGAGTTCTCAGGGTTGTGTCTTTGTATAACATTTGCAGCTGGAGAATCATTATGTGGTTTTATAAATATGCGGAACATAAGTGTTGCTCAGGCAATTACAATAATCTGTCATTAGAGGCTGTGTTAAGAAAAAAGGACGTACAAGATAATTACACTTTATGGTTGTTGTGGTGTTGACTGCAGGAGAAAAAAAGAAAAGTGGAGTGCAATCATAGAAAATGTTCAATGGTCGGGTCAACGTGTCAACATGACACAAAACTCTCAGTTCTCCTTCATAATTTGGGTAAATGACTGTGGCAGGCAGTGTACAGTAGTAATCCTTGCAATTAACAAGCAGCAGAAAAGAACAAACAGTCGAGTTTGCATATGGCATGAAATCAATATAATTAATCGTACGAGGCTTCAGAGGTCTTTTCAGAAGAACATTCCCTCTTTATGTTTCTTATGACACCATGTTGATGCATCAGTGGAGGGTTACTGATAGAAAGAGAGAACCTAAATGGAGGAATTGTCAGAAATCTTAATTTACTGCTCACTTCTGAGTGATTCACAAACTTTTTTAAGCCTCAATTCCACCATACTCATACTAAAAAAAACATGTTAAATTAAATGAAATTACATTATGCATGGTTGCTAAGATTAGTCCACATTCCTGATTGTTGTGCACCTGTAATTCTCACAAGACCAGGGGGCACTTTATGTTATAATTGTATCTGGAAACTGTGAGTTACTATCTCACCGACAATAGCTGCGTATCAACACCGCTTTGTTTTGTTCAATGGCTAAACAATATCAAAAATGTACTGTAGTAAATGTAAATGAGCAGCTCTTGCTGCAGCCTTGAAGGTCTCCTTAAGGCACCCCTCAATACGCCGAGCATCTATAGGCAGCAGTGAATAAATTATCGAGATGCAGTCAACATGAACTGTATAAAACTTTTTTAGTTTGAGCTGAGATGTTCTATTCCAGAAGTCTCTGGGTCTTACTTGTTATCCTGACTGTTCAGTTTGCAGTGCCAGCTCCTCAGAAATGTTTTTCTCTATCTGTTGTGTAAAAATCACTTTTTTAAAATTCAGCTGAAGCCAATACGTTCACATTACATGACTGATGTATTAGCGATATATAGTGTCTCTTACTTACAGTGCAGTCAGGCTATATATCATCTCATTGTCAGTATGGACACGTTGCATGATTACCTGACTAATGGATCTATTTTACACAGTCTGACTCGTCAAAGTAGAAAAAGCACACTAAGAACATTATAATGAAAGGTTATATTCTGTGTCCCGGTGACTCACTTCTAACAATTTAGGTCCCTGAAACTCAAACAGCTGGATGGAATTCATCCTGATGACATGTGATGAAGAAAAACGCGTGCTTCAGGTCGATCTCCACTTTGATGAGTCGAAGGACGAACTTGTTCAGCTCAGGTTGTCCTCTCTTGAATATTACTGTAAGCGAGAGGATCTTGGTACGGCGACGACACAGTTATACCAAGAGCTTAAAGCAATATTACATCCAGCTTTATTTAATACATCTAACGTCATATAGAAACTAGCACTGGACAGGTGCCAGACAGTATATGTGTGCTACTTAGAAACGTCAACAAGGTTGACATCTTATCATTACCTCCAGGCACCCTGCTGCTTATGGTAAATGGTAAATGGACTGTACTTATTTAGCGCCTTTCTAGTCTTCCGACCACTCAAAGCGCTTTACAGAACGTATCTCATTCACCCAATCACACACATTCATACACTGATGGCACTGGCTGCCATACAAGGAGCCAACTGCTCATCAGTTTAAAGGAGCTAACCATTCATACACATTCACACACTGATGGCGCAGCCTTCGGGAGCAATTTGGAGTTCAGTATCTTGCTGCAGCTGTAAGATCCACTTAGGTTACTATGACATGTTATTCATGCTCTGATATTAGTTACATTTCTAGTTGCTGGTGTCTGTTTTGAGTCATTGTAACGCAGTTTGTTGCAATTACAGGTTTGTTAATGCCATGAGGCAATTTTTGTATTCGCATGGCCACAGAAAGAGGTGTGAATACGCAAGGAGATATATAATATGCAAAGAAGTCAGTGGAGTTATCCATGGATACAAGTTTTTGACCGTGTAAGTGTGGAGCATCTAGTTTGGTTCACCTTTTATGATGCTGTACTGTAAGTTGTTAATATTTAAATAAATCATCGTCTCCTGCCTCTTTGCATCATGATTACATTGGGTTTTCACAAGAAGAATGAATTACGCTTGTGGACACAAGTCAAAATAAGGCTAAGAACTTGGAGCTAGTGGTAAAATAGCCACTATACAACAACCGTGAACTTCTTCTGAAACGAGAAATTAATTTTACAACCTGATAACTGACTCTGAATCAAATACTACATAGCGCATAATGGTGAGTTACTAGAGAGCAGACTGAGATATGCTATAGGCTATCAATAAATCATTCAGATAATAAATATTTAAGAAGCAACATACTGTCCACTTTCTTTACGAGTCCTTCTTGATCCAAATCAGCCCCCGAGTGCCACAGAAATAGTCACGACTCATTAATTACTAATTACTCACACATTAGATACTCTTTTCGTAGTACAACCCCAAAACCAATCTATCTATCTATCTATCTATCTATCTATCTATCTATCTATCTATCTATCTATCTATCTATCTATCTATCTATCTATCTATCTCTCTCTCTCTTCGGGCACCAGTCCAGATGGTTCATGGGGGGGTGGTTCATGCAACCAACTGTGCATAATTTGTCTAGTATTGTTTGAAAATGGTGTCAGCCTTGTTGGCATTCCAGCAGTTTCTGAGTAGCATCTCCTGTAACTTTTGTTTTGCCTCTTGTGATTTGATTTCACGTTCCTGTTGTGTAGCGCAGATGGACAATAAACAAGATGTGCCAAGTATAAATGGGACAGGGACACGCTTTCAAACAAATCTAGCTACTCAGTAAGAATATTGTGATGATTGTGCATGCGGACTAATATCAGAATTGAGTGAACACAGTGGCACAAATGTTATTTGCATATCAAGCAAACTGCTTTGAAACAACCTTTCTTCCATTCTTGCATCTTCTTCATCACAGTGTTGAAGGATCATAATTTTATTTTATGGGTGACGTGCTACATGTATTTGTCAAGGATACGATTGTGTAACGGACATTTGTACTGCCGCAAAGTCCCAGACTTGATGGTTGGCTGATCAAAAAATCAATCATCAATGTAGCTTGTGGATGAAATGCTGATAGCTAGTCCAGAAACTGACAACACAAACATAACCAAATCTAGTCGATATCTTTTTTTTATGAAATAGAAATAAGGAAGAGCACAATCACTCCTTTCAACACCAAAATAATAGCAAATAGAAAGAACACATTAAGTTCTTTAATAAACAACAGCTTGTTTGCCGGGTGAAGTGTGTCCTGCTCTTACCTCCAGAGTCAAGTCTCTTCTTTTCCCCTTATATATTGACTTTTTATGTGGCCTGACTGTCGAATAGAGTAATATTGTCTCTTTTACTAGTCCTGAGTTCTGCCTCATGTGTTTGTGGCCTCTAGGAGGTGGAGAGGAGGTCAGGTCTTACCTGTTTAGATCCATATTCTTTACCTGCAACATGTCATCCTGATTTCTCACATTGCTTTTCTCTGTTCTGTACACAATATCTATTTTCTGTCATATCCAGGGGTGTAGCCTTGAAACCTGATTGGCCACCCAAGGTGCCACCACCTTATCCTGAAGTATGATGGTCCACCTACCTGGTCAGAGGTGGAACTTTAGCTCAAACCAACTTTGAGAAGTAAAGCTGGTCGTTCTGTTTTAAAGGTTTTAAGCCAACAAAAGAACAGATGAATTAAGCTGTTTAAATGTCCGGGATCTTTTTGTGCAAATACAGTATTTAGTCCAAACTGGCTTATTTATTTTGATTTTGTTACTTTAAGCCATGACAGAATAAAGTCTGTAAGTTATAAAAAAAAATCCTAACACACAGGGATGTAACAAACAGGAATGGTAGTGTATCGCTGTCAATCAAACGCACAGGGACAGCTTCTTCTGTGTAACGTGAATACTTTAATGTCCATCTCAGCAGTAGGACAACTGAACACTGACCAACAATGTGATACGTCAAGGTTGCACGCCACCAATACAAACACTCACTTATATTATAGGCAAGGTGTACTATAAAATATAGTTCCTCTTCCGAATTAAGGAATAGAATGCAAATAATTATTATTAATTAAATTATACTAATAAAAAATAAATAATAAATAAATCTTATCTTTTACAGTAGTTTAATTAAAGTAGATATGAAAAATGGTGTGTGTGCGTATGTGTGTGTATGCACGTACTTCATGCCACTCCTGCACTCCAAGTGTTCAACCGCAGTCAAAAAAAGGTTACACCGCAGGTCAGATGCCTCCTCCTCTTCAATCGTTTTTCCTCTTAGCCTTTGGGGGAGTTTTTTCTTAGAGGAAGACAGACTGTAAAGTCCCTTGGGCTTTTGGGCTGTCGAAATAAAACTGACCTGACTTGACCTGACTATGCCAGTATTCAGTAAATCCACATAACAGGCCATGACTCAGTGTTTTTGTCCTTCGTGTTTCACTCTCCACCTGTGTCTCCTGGTTTATCTGTTTGTCTCCGAGTCTGTGTTTAAGTGGGTGTGGTCTCCCTTCCTCACTCTGGCTCCTGGCGTACCTGTCTGCCATCAATCCATCGCCTCTGCACAAACAGCCAATCTTCACCGGATCACAGTTCTACTCATTTGTTTACTGTTTGTGCCAGGCGTCCTGTTCCAAAGCTAGTTTATTTAGCATCGGTCTCATTTTCCTGTCCGTGAGACTTACATCTGTCTCAGGATTATCTGCCTTCCTGTCCTTCTGGCCATCCACCAAACACGTCAGCCAGCTCCCATCTCTAGGATTCCCTCTGCTAAGCCTCCACCTGGATTCCTTCTGCTTCACCTCAGCCAGCCACACTTTTCCACTTCTGCCGGTATTCACAATAAAAGGCTTGTTTTCACCTTCCTTTCCTGTCCTGTGGGTTCAGTTTGTAAAATTGTGACACTGAATTCTGAGCACAAACATTACCATAGATAATAATTTATGATACTACAACTAATATTCAAGAAATGTAGAAGAAAATCTGACCCTTCTTTTGAAGAATTTTAAAATTGCTAATTCATTTTTCTAATCTTTACACTGACTGGTTTTTCCCCCAGCTCACAGATGTCCTCCGGCTGCTCTGCCTCAACTCTTTGTGATTTACAGAGTTTTCTGATGGTCAGTAAAGTAAGCTGCTGCTGATTGTAGTTGCTGTTAGCTAATGTTAGCTCAGTTTGTTAGCCGGGCTGCCCGGACTGTGAGCTCTGAGCACCGGGGTTGCGTTGTTTGTACCACCAAGTATTTTGGACCACAAGGAGGAGGAGTAATTTGCAGGAATGCTGATGTGGAGCCGGTGTTGTGCCAGAACCGGAGCTGGGCAAGTGGGACAAGTGTAACCAGGCTCAGCAACCTCTATAGACATAATGACAGTAGCGTCCATATTTACAACAGTGGTATTACATGCTGAAACTGGGAGTCCTAAATCGCAAAAATACCAGTTCCTATGCAATTTATTATTAAAAGCAAATAGAGGAACCTTTAACAGAACTGTACCCAAACAACAAATACATGTTGGACTTATAAACTCTGTCAACCCATTTGAAAACCTATTTTATTTTAATTTTATAACCATGGTTGAAGCATTGTGGAGTCCAAATATGATTGAACATTTTCAGCTTTTCAATTAAGAAAAAAAAAAAGAATAACTCTTGGGTGAAAAGACCCTTTTTATAACCATTAATAATGATCATGGCACAACAATATTGTCCCTCGAATGCTGTCCAGAGAAAATTAAACCTGGAAAAAATAATTATTTGGATAATTGTGGGCAGTGGAAACAAACTAAAACATTTACATATCATCCCCTTTTAAGTCGATAGCCAATTTTGTTACCACACAGTTGTTTCTTCACACATTCAGCCGTCACAGAACAAAATTAATTTGGAGTGTATTATCTCTCCTCTTCGCTCTGTGTTTGATCTCCTCCAACTCCAGAGGGGAAACATCTGGCTGTCTAGCTGCTAAATGCTCCGCTATGTTCACCAGCTTCGTTCTAACTCTTGCTGGTGTGTTGTTTGGTGCTCAGCAGGTGGTGTACAGTGAGTTTTTAGAGAAAACAAACAGTGAACCAGACAGCCGAACAATAAGCTCAAAGTCTTAAACTCTAAACTATATATATATATATATATATATATATATATATATATATATATATATATATATATATATATTATAAGATGAACACAGATGCACACGTTAAAAAGCAGAAACCAAATCATGCATCCATTCTACAAGTGGCTTTCCAGAGTGTATGAAAAAAGCAGTAGTAGTAAAAGATATATTTCTAATGGAAAAAAACACATTTATATCTCTAACTATCTTAGATCATCTAAGGTAGCCTTGGTTACCAGAACTGTGGAGAGCCTGAAAGCCAAAACATACCTGCCTTCTCCTTCTGTTGCAGCATGTCCACTTTTTTTGTACTCACCACCAAGTCCTCTTTAGGATATTAATATGACTTTTAATTTGATTTTTTATGTGGTATTTCTGGGTGTTTATGAACTGAAATAGGAAGAATCACAGTCACCATTACTCTCTGTTCTTTGTCAAAGGAGTTAACTATTTCTAATTCTCATTCAGCCTGTGAGGAAATAATTCAGTTCTTCTGTCTACAACAAAATTGTCTTTCAAAATTGTCACTGTCTTGATTGAATATATTTCCATGGAGCACATTTGTCCAGTCTTAAACAAGCTGAATTATGTTACAGGACGTTCCCACGCGTGCCACTTATGTCACGTAACTGTGAACAAAGAAATTCTCCGCCAGTTAAAGACAAGTTAAATATAGATATCTTTAAAACAAGATTGTGGGTTGCCATAGTGCCTAAAGACTGTTACAATGCAATACAATGATGAAACTGTTGCAGTACGAATGGATTATGTGCATAAATATTACCTGTATTTAAAAAAAATTTAAGATACCCAACTGATTCATGTGAAAGCTGAGAACGTCTCTGAAGTGCAGCGGCCTGTGACCTGTCTTCTCCTTAAATAACAAGGACTGATCTGAATATTATCTATCCGCAGTGCCTGAAGCACATCAGTAGGTGCTACGTACTCTCTCTCTCTCTCTGTTACCTATATAGTGACAAAGGAGGCGACGAATCCATTCAAATAGGTGCCAGTCCCACTGGATTACCACTACTCATTTCATCATCTCACAGTACAAATGCCCACTTGCTTAGCTGTAGGTGTGGGTGAAATGATGAGGCTAAATTAGTCCATGAAAGGAGGCGACCGAGACAGACATTCAGACAGAACATGTCACTTAGTTCAGTTTCTTTGCCTGCTGGCTTTTCATGGTTGTAAATGGAGCTTTGGGCCATAATTCTGTTTTCCCTTCTTTGTAATCCACAGACAGACAACCCTGGAGAGAAAAGTGAAGAGACAGTCAACAAGACACAGAGAGAGAGCCCATAAAAAGATGTTTCTATCTCTCACTGCTGATTTTGAGTGTTCATTGTGAATACATTTTTTTTGTGATGACAGTTTTGTTTGTTTTAACAGTTATGGCTCAGGCACTGTGGACAGATGATATTCAGATCAGTATTTGTTATTTAAAGCTGTCTCGGCAACTGCACTTAAAAGACGTGATACACCATCATCAAACTACCTTTGTTTTCTCAACATAATGAGATAATTATCACAGGAAAACCAAGCAGCAACCTTCATGGCTATGAAACCAGTGCAAAAATGCCAAAAACTGCACTTCCTCAAACGTCCACTTGAGGCTGGCTCCAGAAATGAGTCAGTCTCCATAAGTCCCCATGTTAAAATGTCCAGCTTCACAGCAGAAATAAACATGTTTACAGCCTGGTACAAAAAACAGTTTTGGTCTCTATAGCTAATTTCCCCGTTCATGACAACTGTACTGAGGGTGAATTTATATAGAACTCACCTGTTCAAATTATATTAAGGCTTAAAGTTATGAATAATTAACAGGGTGGCTGCTTTGACTGACTGTGTCGTTACAGGTGGCTTGTTTGAGCAACCAGGCTGCATTCAGCCCACCTCGACTCCACACACAATCCACAATCTTTGCCCATTTTTGGATAAGCCTGGGAGGCAACAGTGGCAGGACTGCCAAGATGGCGGTGGCCTGAGCCACCACACACTGAGCTTCACAACGGCTCTTTGGAAACCTGTGAATGACGTCACGGATATAACGTCCACAGTCTTTGAAGGAAACAAGCTTTATTATCTCAATTTCATGGTTTCTGATGAAGAAATTCAGCTTTTGTATGAACTGATTTCATTTCTGGGGTTTGTCTTTTGCATCCTTATTTATTGTGTGAGAAACCATTGAATAAATCTTAAGTACGGACCCACTCTTGCCATCTTTAAATTATCAACAAATTCCCTATAGAGACCAAATCGAACATTAAATGTAAGTATTTAAGTCAGTGCCTGATATGAAGGATTTAAGAAAAGATAAATCGTTGTCATTATCCAATTAAATCTCCACAGACTGACTTTCCTCACCTGAAATTATGTGTTTTAATCCCCAACTCAAACCTCTGGACAGTAAATTCTCCCTTAACAGCTCAAAACAACACATGTTAATTAGACTCTGTGATGTGTTTTTTGGTAGTCTCAGTAATACATGCTTAAATTGTCCCACCAATTTTCACAAATTCAGTCCTCGGTGGACATGCTCTATCTTTCCTTTCATATCCTAAAAAGACGGGGTAAACAGCTTTCAGACTTTTCCAGATATAAAACATCAAAATGAATCCTTTAGCTGTCAATCTCAGAACTCACCGTTCTTCATGGGACTAAAACGAATTCTGTGAAAGGTCTGCCAATTTTCTTTTCATAAGACACTCTGCCCAAAAAATGTCAGATTGTGAACCTCTTAACTGGAAGTACTTTTCCCAATTCGTTTTACTGCTGCCATGTCCAGTTTCTTTTCCTTTTCTAGAGTCTCATCATTCACACCATCATCGATCTTCCCCCAAGACAATGAGAAAGTAAGTCTGTCAACTTGCTAACACACACACACATCTCACTCGAACACATCACAAATGTAACCTCCATCTCATGCTGATACTCTTTCTATATCTTGTTCACAATTCTACACCTAATCGTTTTTCCTTTCCTCTTTCACGTTCTTCTCCCTGTTCTGTTTCCTTACCCTCGGGCTGCAGAGGCCAGGAGACCTGTTTATTAATACTTGTAACACTCAACTCATTCAAGATACCTGATCCAACCTCAGGGAGAGCAACAGAGGAGGGATCACCAGTCGGAGTGTTGCAAGTATTCAGGAGCAATTGCAGATCTATCCGTCCTAAGACAGGGATCCCTCCTCTGTTGCTCTCCCTAAGTTTTGTCTGCGATGGGGTTCTCTCTGGGCGCTCCGGCTTCCCCCACAGAGAGACTGACCACTGAAAAATATTCACGGTTTTCTCTTTTTAAAAATGTACGTCTGATGTACGACATGTAGACAAAAGCTCAAAAAGCTGATCCCTCAAGAACCAGCTGAGAGAAACATCTGCATCTTCAGAACGTCTGAGTTACAACATGTAGACATCAAGGATGGAGAAGAAGACCAGACACTCAACCAACTCATTAGACCTGCACCACCACAATTTCAAGGACGTTTTGACCAAATCAGAGAAGAGAGGCTCAGCTACGCACAAAGTAAGACTTATTAATCCTTTGCTCAATAGACATGGATCCATTCTTTACACATATTGACAATCTATAATTTTGTAATCACTTTATCATCAATTGCAGGTCTATCCGTCCTGGGAGAGGGATCCCTGCTCTGTTGCTCTCCCTGAGGTTTCTTCCAGTTTTCCCGGGGGAGTTTTTCCTCATCCGAGTCAAGGGTTTAAGAATAGATGGTGGCGTATGCTCTACGGGACATAACATCAATAAGTCCATTAATGCCAATACAATAAAAAAGAAAAAAAAACTGTTATCCTTCTTGGACACAGTAACTCTTCACCAACGTGCAGCCAGAAAATCATAAAAGCAAGAAAGAGAAGTGTATTGAGAGAACAATCTCTGCACAGGGTCTTTACAGTAGGTTTTCTGGAGGTTTTACTGATGTCACAGATTTCTTTGAAGGAGTTCTTGCTGGATTGAAAGATTTCTGTTGTCTGACCTTTTACCAAAACTAGTTCTATTGTTAATTTTTCCTGTTCTTCATGGGACTAAATTGAATTTTGTGAAAGGCTGCCATGTCCAATTTCTTTTCCATTTCTAGTCTCTCATCTCATCATTCACACACACATCGGCGATCCATTTCTGAGAAGTCGCGACAAGACACCATTGAACAGTCCACCAAAATATTCCTCTGCTAAAACATTAGAAAATTAGTCATCCATCCATTATGTGTAACCGCTTATCCTCATCAGGATCACGGTGAGGCTGGAAACTAAGTAGTAAATTATGAGAAACTATAATAAAATTAGTGTCAAATTACTCAAATGAAACACAATTTCCGACTCAACTTCAGTCTTTCCCCACATGCTCAAGTAAATTCTGGGTGGTTGTGATGTGGACTGCAGCCTCAGGCTCAGGAAACAGAAGAGATAGGATAAAGACAAGTGAGAAGGACAAACATGTATGTGTAGAATCTGGATGGATCTGGCTTTTCAGTCTTTTCCCTCTTCTGCAGACTACTTTACAGTTACTTTCTGTCCGTGTACATGAACTGTATGTTCTGCCTGTTGATTCTCCTGACTGCTCATCTCTCTGCATTGCTAGATATAAGCCTATATTTGTTGCAAGTAAGCCATTAAAAAACAAAAATACCAAGCTGAACTCAGGTAGATGTATATAGTGTTTATATGGAAGCCAAGGGGGGGAACATGGCGGAAAGCAGAGACAGAAAAATCCCTGCTGTCACCTTGAAGTGCATGATGGTGACAACAGTCTGGCAGCAGCAGCTGGATGTGCAGAACAGCAGTATTATTTCTTGGACAAAACCCTCCTGAAGTGAGACAAGGAACTCTACTTTAATGACCATTAAGGTTCCATTTTTATTGAACAGAAGAGTGACATTAGCAAGTGTGTGTGTTTTTTTTTGTTTTGTTTTGTTTTATAAATCTGAGATTATATATCTTAAGTGAGGCACTCATAGGTTATTACTGAACCTGGAGGACAATCTAGTGGTGATTGTTGCTTGATACCCAGAATGATATGATTTTTTTAACCATAGTTACCATGATTTGATCATTTGTGGTAAGTTGTTTTCATTAAAGCAACATTGTGTAACTTTTCTACCAGAAAGTAACTAATACTTCGAAGCTACACTGACGTGTAACCATGCCTGTCGGTGTATGAATGTGTATGAATGGTTAGCTCCTAAAACTGATGAGCAGTTGCATGCACCTTGCAATGGCAGCCAATGCCATCAGTGTATGAATGTGAGTGAATGGGTGAATGAGACATGTAGTGTAAAAGTGCTTTGTGTGGTCAGCTATATAAGTACAGTCCATTTACCATTTACTTTCATTCCCACTCTGCACACTGTACATCTGTTTTTGCACTATGTAACTTGAACTGTTAGAAGAACGTAACGGAGTTTCCTGATGGACAGTGAAGTAAACGCAATCAAACTTTTTTTGTATAGCATTTCTCATACAAAACATGTAACACAAAGTGCTGCACACAATAAAACCCTGACACTCCCACCCTCCACCCCAACACCGCAGAAAACTTGTTAACGGTTAACAAAGACAGTTGACCATCATTGTGATACCAGTTATCCCTCACTGAGGTTTTAGGCTTTGTTTAGCCAGCTAACACAAAGAAAGCCTTGTATGTAGTGTCGAACAAGCTTTGTAGTACACAGCTCTGTTTGACTTCAGGCATGCTTTGATACCTCGATTGCAATCAGCTTTCAAACAAGCTTATTTTGTGCAGCAGATGAGTCTGCTTCAGAGCTCTGTTTGTGTGTCTAAAACAGTTTTCAAAGAAGATTTTAATGTCATCACAAAGCTTTTGTTCGAAAACATCCCCTTTCAGAATCAAAGGTATTTTAATTATCCTCTCTGGATCCTAAATTGAGGAAAAATCTGTCAAACTCTGCAGTGTTTCCCCTAGACTTTTCAGGCCTGGTGGTACACAAAAACAACCCTCAGATGAAGTACATTGATGGGGTCATCTTCAGTCAGATGTTGCAGCAGACAGGATTGCAAAAAATAAGCTGTGTAACCTGTGGCTTTTGCGAAACATCAGCAGTGTCAGTGTGTATGATTGTTGCACTCTAACCTCTTTGGCTTGGTGCAAAATTTCACCACTAAAATGCATCATGATGTGGAAATTTTTGCCACAGGAGGTCCATTTGTTGAAATCCTCTTGCAGGCCTTCAAGTGCTCTACTCGCAGCATGTTCCTGAGATCTGTTTTCCTCTGACAAAGTTATTTTAAAAACTTTTTAAAAAATTGTTTTTTTTGAGAAACATTTGGGGCTCGAGCCCCAGAAATCACCTCCCAACTCTGCCTATGTTTGGGACTTCTGGAGAGCAGCCCCATCAGAGATATGGTAATTGCTACAGAGACAGTAAATCCTCTAAATTGTAGAGTTGCCTGCTTGTTAGCCTTGTTTGTGACTGTCTGTGAGACAGATTCCCTGAAAAATCTCTGGGGAGGATCTGTGCACTGCTCTTTTTTAGGTTTTCATTATATAATCCAAAATTTACATACATGGTTCCTTCAGAACACATAAGGAAAAGAACCCTAATTTACCCTCTTACTCACATTGTACCAACCACCAGCATTTTTTATTTGTCTTGTTAATGAATCAATCAAACTTTATTTGTATAGCAGTTCTCACACAAAACATGTAACACAAAGTGCTTCACACACTAAAATCTCAATTCTCTGCCATACATAATTTTATGTCTAAAATTCAGTTAAAAAGGGCATCAGGAGACGTGGAAATGTAGAGCTGTGTGTCATCAGTGTAGCTATGGAAATTAATGCTGTGTCTCCTGATGTTTTCTCCTTGTCTTCAAGCAGCAGCCTGTAGAGGTTAAAAGGAGTAGGTCCTAAAATTGTGCCTTGGGGAACACCACAATTGATTTTATAACTTTCTGATGAACAGTGTGTTATTGAGGTAAGATTTCAACCAGTTAAAAACAGTACCAGAGATGCCAATCAAACTGTGAAGTCTACATACAAGAATTGAATGATCTACTGTGTCAAAGGCTCATAGAAGGCACCAAGACACAAGGTTTTTTCCTATCCATATTGCATCTGAGATCATTCACAACCTTTACTAATGCAGCCTCAGTGCTGTGATTGGACGTCCGTCTGTATTATGCTCCAATGCCATCGCCCTGCTATCCACCCAAAAAATTCCTTTCATTCCCAGTAGCTCTACATCTGTTTCTCAGGTCTATGCATGCAGGAATAATATCTATCGATATCATATCACATATACCAAATACCATTTGCCAAAATGTATCCTGTACAAGTCTTTTCTTGGATTTGGAGTTGTTGTGGAGTTGAAAGTATAATAACAAATAATCTAACACATTACTTTTACTGCTGATTGACAAGTAAAGTTTTCTTCAATGTGTAATGAGTGTTCATGTAACTTACCTAACACTGGTAAGAGGAGGGGAACATCCAGGAGAAAGTGAGGGAAACAGGAGGCAGAGGCTTCTGCCGTATATTTGTTGTGCAAAGATTTATGATGGAAAACATTATAATAAAAAGACTCTTCAAAATATGCATACTGGCTATTTTGAACCAGTGATCTCAGGTAAACTGACCTCAAGCACATTGCATTAATCACTGTGCTTTGCAAGTGCCAAGGTGAATTCTTTTAAGCTGAGTCACAATGGCACTGTAATTGTTTTAAGTGGGTGGCCTCAGTCCATTGTGACAAGACTTAATAAGAAAAAACCTCAAGCACTCTTTTCATGAACTGTGGCTCGTCTCCATAGGTGCACTCTTTATTAAGCATCAGTACAATCAATCACATGAAGTGTGAAACAGGCAGATTATTCACAACATTTTATGTCATGAGCTTTTGTCTTAACTGTTCAGTATCTATGACCTCTAGAAGTCAAATTTACATTATGTTTATGTCTATAATATGTTTAACTGTAATGAATATTACAGAAAAGATTGGATACATGGATGTGTGTGGACATGTTGTCCAGATGTTCTGCTTCTCAGAGAAAATGGTCAATAAATGACCTGCTGGCACATGTGTAGAGCTGCTCTCTTTTCAGAAATCACCTTAGTGTCAGACTCTGTAAAATCCTGATAAAAGGTTTCTCTGAATTTCTCAGACAAGACCACCTGCTGACCATGTTTTTAGCACAACGAGAGACAGCGTCAAAGCACATTTTACACTTAACCTGTAACTGCATATTCTTACACAGCCAACAAAAAGCATTTACAAATACCTGTCTTTACACACAGAGCCAAATCAGAGTCAAAGTTAAAGTTATGTGTGTATTAATAATTGTGTTATCAGAACATTTTGAGCTCTTAACACAAACTTGTGATTCATAATTGTCCAACATTCCAAGAAGAATGACTCAAAGATCTAAAATATATAAATAAAGTGTCACGACATGGTGAGAAGAGTCCACACTTCAACACTGAACATCCTTTGTAAATGTAAAAATGTCCTTAGTAAATAGTTTCATGAAGAAAGTTCAGATTTTCCAAAGAGCACTGGCCAACCTTGAGGTCTATGTTGTTTCGTGTCTTTTAAAGGTGCAGTTGATCTCTGAACAAAGAACACGATACAAAGATACAATACAAAACACATTTATACATCAAGATTGACAAACTGCTAATGTCATATATGATTAAAAAGGTGACATTTTACTGCTAAACACATAATTTTACCTTCTTTTTTTTTTACATTATTGTACTGATACATAATCCATCCATACATTATCTGTAACTGCTCATCCTCTGGCTGTAAACATGTTTACATGTAAACATGTTTACATGTAAACCAGCACCAGCCAGCACCCAGGTGTCATTCGACCTGCCTCAGGTCTATCGATGATCCACGTCTTTGGTGGAGGTGGAAGAGGCGGGACTACAGACATGGCGGCAGCCAGAGTCACAGATTTTGAGCTTTTGAAAACTGATTACAGATATGAGGTCCATTTTTTGTACTGCCAGTGATCCTCATCTGGGTCTTGGAGGGCTGGAGCCAATCCCAGCTGACATTGGTCAAGAGGCGGGGTACAAGTCGCAAGTTCAGCACAGATCTGATACACAGAGACAAACAACCATTCACATTCGCACCTAGAGCCAACAATTCACCTGCATGTCTTGAAATCTACCAACACCTTGTGGACTAACAACAGGGGAACAACAGATGATTGCCCTGGTGGAGCAAACTTGTTTGTCTGTTCTCGTGGTCATTTCAGTTATCTAAATAAAGCTCTGACTCCTGGAAGCCTTGTCAACATCAAACTATTTTCAACCTCAGACCTCACTGTGGTGAGGCATTGATCTAGATGCATGTTTATCTATCAACTCTCACTACCTCTTTAGAGGTGAAAGGAGTTAGTAAAAGAAATCCCTTCTTTCAGTATCATCCTTCCTCTGCATCAAGATGATTCTGTTGTTTTCATTTGAAAAACACTATGTGAAATTAATCCCTTATTTTCTATAACTGGCCTAATTGGGACATTAGTGTGTTTAAATGTATCCTGCCGGTGCCTCGGAACAACACAATTTAATCAAAAAAATGTACTATATGAATGTAATTCCCAGGAAACAGTTATTTCCGGTATTTCATTCATTAATATTCTCTCATTTCAACTCTTCCAAGGAGAAAACAAGATCCATTAACAAGATCCATTAGTCCAGCAATTTGCTGTGGCATATGGTTGTAGATTGCTACTGTAGTAGTTTCTCCTTTTCCCATTCCTCTGAGAGGTTCTCTAACTAATAAACTTCATACAAAAGACCATGGACCCATCTTTGCCTTCATGACTTGCTGCTAACATGAGATATTACCATTCTCTTTTATATGCATCATCTTTTTAATCATTCGAGCAGCATTTCCTCTTTGTGTGGCATTTTGTTCTTTTGACCGAGCATGTTTGTAACTTATCTGAACATTATGAGTATTACCTTGCCTTCTGAAAGCTGTATTTTTCTCTTTTGTTGCAATACCTCAGTTCCTCCTTCCATCGCTCTCACACCTTTCTACCATTATACCACGTTCCTGTCAGCCACTGCTGCTACCTCGTGTCCCTCCAAACTGAACCAGGTTAAGAACTAATAGAAAATATACTGAATTAATATAAACTATATATATTATAAAAATAATAAGAGGTAAATCATCGTGTGAATAGCTTTAAGTATCACATTGATGTATATATTTTATAGACATTTATTTCAGTGTGGCACCAGTAAGTACCAATTAACAGTTACTGCATCCAGAACCAGGACTTGAGACCAAAAGTCATCAAATAACACATGCGCTCACCAGATCATACTCACTCCTTGTTAAAGGCGTTTCACCTTTAACAAGCTGTTTCCTCAGCTTTGAAACATACTGTATGTTTTCTTTTTTTTGTCTTATTAAGGATTTGAAATGTTTCTCCTGCCTGGCAAATTGATTTAAATCAGTTGAACTTCACTGAGCTTTGTGTAAGCTACTAACAACATATCAGCTGTTTCTACAGTGCAGACCTCTTCATTGCTTCTGTTTGCAGGTAATATAGTAAGATTTTTTAAAGATTCAAGTCTTTTTTAGGTTACTGTCATTGTGAAGTTTCATAGTGAAATCCCAGCAAGGTGAAATATTGGTTAGTTATGGAGGTTTTCAGATTTTTAATGGGGGCACGTTTTCAAAGGCTTTGACTTGATCTGTGCCTAAAGATGAAGATAGATACTTGCCTGTAATTTATGGAGGCCGTTGGAAATGTCAAGTATGAGCTCAGGTATGCTCAAGTACAGTACCAATCAAAAGTTTGCACATATCTGCTCATTTGATGCAAAATTACATAGAAATTGGTATTTTTGCAATTTAGTGCCCCCAGTTTCAGAGTACTGCTTAGAAATGGACAGCTGTGTATTTGTTATGATCAAAAAATAGTACAGTATGCTACATGCTTTGAGGCAACACTGCACCACCGTGCTGCCCTATTTTAATTAATTAAATAATGAATAAATTTTTATAGAAAGTTGTTTATCTGTTGTATCTTAATCGTTTTGATTTTACAGTTGTTAGTGAGACTTGTCCAGGGTGTACCCTGCCCTAAGTCAGCTGGGATAGGCTCCAGTTCCACAGTTACAGATAATGAATGGATGTCTTTCGTGACTGTATTCTACTGCTGCGCAATAGATTAGAGGCCATTTCATAAGTACTTTATCTAAACAACAATTAAGTAAGTACTTTGTAGCATGACAAAAGAAGTAAAATGCTGTGCTCCATGAAAGATGCATTAGTTTAGTTTTAACAGCCTCGGTCTGTGGGATGTAAACAATGATGCATTGTTGTAGACTTAAATGATGCTCAAGCACAGTGCCCTCTCAGTACAACCCAATCACAAACTGCAGGTATCTTAAAGCATGTTGCACAACTCTAGGTGGTTAGTTACAAGCAAACAATAACAGGCTGTGTTACTCACAGCAAGAAAAAGACAGAATTAGATGTAATGAAAGAAAAAAGCTTTTTCATGCATCAGAAAATGGGAGACTTGTTTTCACTCACGTGGAGCTCAACAAAGCCATGAAAATGACTGTGTGAATGTGAAGTCATTATGGCGGGTTAACTCCGTTCATAATAGTGTCCAGCTGCAAGCAAAAATAAGACTGAAAACAAGAAAATAAATGACATGATGTAAAATAATTTTAAAAATCAAGCCAAGACTCCAAAAGTGATAACATGTCTTTGGTGAATCTGTCTATTTTTGACTTAACATGCACTGATATTTTATTATTTTATTATTATGTCTTCAAATTTACCTTAAAGGGAGCAGTTTAATCATGAAAATCAGCCTTTTTGTTAATGTAAATTTGAGTTTTTGAAGCTTACCAGGGATAAAGTCAGGACACCGGCTTAAAAAGAAATAGACTACTCCTTTAATACCATGTTGTTATGTGTTTTCTCATTAAATTGTTGAACATTTTTTGTAAAGCTTTTTTTAGGGGACTCAATTTGGCAGAATATAACAGTAATGGAATGGAATATGCTACTATGCTTTTTGCACATTTTCTGGCCACTGTAGTTTCTCGGCACTAGAAAAGAGAAATAATCTGCAACTACACCACTAGACACCACAAAATCACCTTCTGTACACACTGGTCCTTTAAGTTTAACAATAAGATGAGAAGCAACAACAAACTTCATGAAATTCACATATATATAATATAAATGTTATATTGTGTCCTTTCTTTTTTCAAATTGAATTTAGAACTTGTGTCACACAGACATCCATTTCATCATTGTTCTAGTAAATTAAGACATGAAATGTCAATAAAATAAAAAGTTAGAATAAATATAAGGTAGAAAAACAGAAAAAGACAAAAAGGATGAACGATAATAAATAAATAAATCTGCATAATAATAAATAATGATGCAGATGACATTTACTTTCTGATAAGTTTAATGTCCACTTTCAACAGTTAATTGAGTAGATGGGAGAGATTTAGAAAATCGTTTTTACTTTTGGATCTGACATTTACTCAATAAGACTAGTGAGTCACTCTTTCCTGTTTATACAGTAAACTACAAAATTAATTTCATTTCTAATGTTTGGTGTTGACGCACCGGTAACGAACACGTTTGGGACATACGTCATAGGTTAGCGCGTCGTCCAATCGCATCGCTCAAAAATGAAACGGTTGTACACTACGCGTCTCTACTGCGCAGACTCACGCACTGAGAGAGGAAGAGCCTGGAGGTCTCGCTTCCCCACAGAGGATTTTAAGTCTCCTTACAAAGGTAACAAAAGCGTTTGTGGTCTTTTGAATGGTCTCAAACGTTAGATAACATTTCTATCCTTCACTCTCTGTGTGTGGAATATTAACACCGTATCACGGCTGTTTCCCTCAGGTCTACTTCTGTTGTTATGCTAACCGGTGAACGCTAGCTAATCCGGCTAACATTACCAAGTAGTAGTTAGCTCGGCACCTTCCTTCCTCTCGAGCTAACGTCAGCTTTTGTCTCATTTAGACACCTCTGCCTCTGCCTCGTCTGCCTGTGACCGATCACAGTCAGACACACACGGACTGAAATGTCTTTGTTAGCCTGGCACCACGCGAAATTCACGTCTGAGTAGTTATCTGATATAATATCTAGTAGATTTGAATGACATTGAACGCTGTGAGGATGAACTGCGGTGGTTATCGCTGGTAAACCTCTTGTCTCGTCTCACATGTGCGTATATAAATAAATAAATACACTGTGTAACGTTACCAATCGTCGCTCACTATACTGCAAGTATATGGCAGCAAAGCGTCCTGTGCTGTCAGTCAGTCAAAGGAGGTTCATTTGTATCTTAAATGTCTTCCACTAGTGTTTTACATAATGCATAAACAGTGTTAAATGAAGCAGGAAACACAACATGAAACACTCAAATGAAAGGATAGGAGCTGGTTAAAGCACATTATAGGTGGAATGATCACAACAAAGCCAAAAAGATGCACGTTGTTCTGCAATTTAATGCTTTAATCATGTTTAGTTTAGACACTGGGGATGGTTAGCACACCTCTACCAGTTGATCTGAGATGGTTCAATGTGGCAACCAACATTCAGAGATGTCAATGCTGCCATGTGTACAGGACATACAGAGAATTGAAATAGTGTTTCCCTCATATCCCTGGTGCAAACAGCTATATATATAAAATATAAAATATATACAAGTTAAAAAATATCAATAATATAAAAAATATAAATAATATAAAGAAAAATACGGCAAATCTAAAAGATATAAACAGTATAAATATGGCAGATACAGAAAGATTCAGCAGTATAAACAGTAAGATCTATCAAAAAATAAAAGATGTGTACAGTGTAAACAGTTTTTGAATGGTGTACAGCAATTGACTGTACATAGTGCAATTGGATTTGTCTGTTTCAGGAAGGCAACTGTAATTTAAACTCTGGTAGCTGTTTGGTTGGTGATTTTCTAATAGATTTTAGCTGTAAAAGGAGTTTTACTTACAACTATTGTAACTTTATTTGTTGCAGCTACTTGGAAGTCACTCATAAATCCTTGTCACTAATTGCTATCATGAATTGTAATTATGATTAACTACCTAACAGGGTTAAGATGCCGACCGTGAACTGCAGCGTCCTCCATTCGAGTCCAGCCAGTGACCTTTTGTTGCATCTTTGTCTCTCTTGTTTTCTGTCGTCTCTCTACTGTTTGTTATAAAGTCACAAATTGAACTGTACAAATCCAGTCCTGTGGGTTGGAATAAACAGACTAATAATGTATCTGAACCTCAATCAAACGCTGGAACTTTTAAAGAGACAAATCATAAGTCTGAGAAATATTTTAAAGTTTATTGATTGCAGTTTGCTGCCGAGCAGAGATCACATTATATCCTACAAAGTGGCGAACACTCTGGAGAAAAAGTTGAATCAGTCTGCTTGAATTTACCAATTCTGAGGATGAACAGAAATGTGATATCCATCTCCTTCTCATTCGTTTGCTTTATTTTCTTCACCTCAGCTCTTAGGAGCTCATAACCACCAGTAAAGCTGTATAAGCACCGGGTTGACGGGACCGAAGGAAGTGGCGCGTCGTACGGGGAGCTGCCTGCTGAAATCGCCATGAGTTACAAACCCATCGCTCCTGCGCCGTCTGGCTCCAACCACACACCTCCAGGTTGTAACACCACGCAGCTTTACACTATGGTCATGTTCAACAGTCAAATTACGAGTTTTTCCCCATTATTTTTGTATTACACGCCTCGGTTATAGTGTGTTACATCTCTTCTCCCCCTCTGTCCAGGCTCTTCTGTGCCCTCTCCATCCCTGCCCTCGTCGTCCAACTTTAGGCCGGCTTTCAGTGACTTTGGTCCGCCCTCCATGGGCTTTGTTCAGGTATATCTGCAGTGCAGTTATCCATACTGTCGTGTTATACTTACATCAAACCACAACCACTCCTAATGATGTGTTTTTTTTATTTATGTGGGCTTGTACAGGTCAAAAAGTAGAGCTTGTACTTGACACTGTGGCTTTGTCAGCCACTTTACATTAAAGTGCTTAAGCCTCAACCAGCAAGGAAAATAAATGAATAATTTAGCACGTACCTGTAGAAATGCTGCAAACAAACGCTCCAGCTGAACACACCCCCGGCTGCTGAAAAGTGATCATTAAATGTGAACTGTTACATCAGAACTTAAGATGATTTTACGTAAGACTTTCCTGTTGTTTGCAGCAGCATCTCGTTGAATTTCAGCTTTATTTGAGTTGCAGTCCATTTCTATTACAACATTCAGATCCTCAGTTAGTCAGCCTTCAAACGTCTTCAGATAATTAGAATATCTGTAGACAAAGACGCTTTCATGAAGTACAGTAAATATTTACAGAGCTGTTACTATGAGGCAGCTGCAGGCATGTGACCTACATGACAGTATTGAGATAGTTGGGGTGATAGGGGTGGCTGACTCTGCTTGATTGGAATGCATATACTTTTTTCTTTTAATGAAAAAGGAGGAATTGGACTTTCCACATTACAGCTGAGAGAGCATGGCATTAGATACGAACAAATTAATGTTAAATTATTTGAGTGGTGTTGTTGCACTTCTTCGTATCATTTTAACTCTCTCTGTTTCACACCACAGGATATCAATTTAGCAAGATTCTCTGTACGTTGTGATGCGTTTCCTGCTGTGAGATGTCCTGATGGATCTTTTCTTTTCTCCCCCTAAATATCACATACGTGTCAAAATGCACACGCAGCCTGTCAAAGTGTCTCAAGGCTCCACCTACAGTGAGCTCCTGTCCGTCATTGAGGAGATGAGCCGCGAGATCAGGCCCACGTACGCCGGCAGCAAGAGCGCCATGGAGAGGCTAAAGAGAGGTATGTTTTACTTGTCAACAAACGCATACCTGTTTGCAGTGCCCATCATAGTCTGCGTGAGTGCTGTGAAGATGGATGCTGTTCCTGCTTTTATTACGGAAATGAAAGGCCCTCGGGAGATGAGATGTAATGTTGTTCATTGAATAATCCATTAAAAAAACCTCTTCTGCTCTCTGCTGAAGGCAGATCCAACATAAGATTTCTTCTTTGTAGAATTGTACTGTTATAAAAATAAAAACACAAGAACATTTTTAACATAACAATTTCTTTGTTAGAAAGGTCTAACAGAACTTAAAAAAATAATTTTTTAGCAAACAAAATTCAGAAATATTTGTTTGTGACTCGCCTATACAACATTTAAAATATGAAATATTTAATTATTTGGTACAGTAACTGTGCTTAATTGTAATTTCTGTATTTTTTTTTCACCCATAATTTGTGGGAAGCTTTTGGGAAAAGCAAAATATCACCAATATCAATACTTTTCTACATAATTTAGTAGCATTATTACCATAGTTTCATATACAGACAACAAATAAAGAAGTAAGATCAATGTCAACAAAGCACAGAGGTTAAAGGCTCATGTTCTGTCCAAAGGCTTTGTCTTCAGTGTGGTCCTCATCAGGTGACTCCGTTTTTAATCCACTGGCTTCATGTTCTGATGTATCTTAATGAAGACGTGTAGAAATAATAGAGTGGCGTGATTGAAATAGAATGACGCGCATTAGAAACCTCAGCTCAGCTGTGGTGCTAATTTAACTGGCAGGCAGACGTCTAAAACCAATTTTTCGTTTAACTTGACCTGCAGCCCCGTTAGCTCTTTGTAGCGACTCACACAGAAGGCAGAAATTGCGATCAATTAAATTTTTTTTTGCAACCCTTATTAGTATCAAACTGCTGTTTTAACACCTCCTTGCACCTGTTTTGTCTTCTTCAGGTATAATCCATGCCCGTGCACTGGTCAGGGAGTGTCTTGCAGAGACGGAGAGAAGCGCACGCACATAACCTTTTGGAAAGACCCCTTCACCCCTCGCTTTCCCCCCCACCCCCGATAGAAGCCTGTCCTCCCCAAGGTCATCTGTTTTAAAAACTTTTTTTTTTTAAATCCTCCCAGCTTCTCCGCTTTCCTCGCCGGCTTTTTATAGGTGCATCATGTCCTTCTTGTCTCTGCTGTCTGTTCCCTGCATTCCAAAACACACCTTTTTGTTCATCACAGACTTTGTGACCTGTGGAGTGTATGCAAAATGCAGTTTTGTATCTATTTTGAAATAAGAGTGTAGGGAATTTCGACACATTTTTAAGTAGACCTATGGGTAAAAAAAAAAAAAAACCTTAGTAAAAATGGACGGGAATGTTTAAAAACAGGATTTGACTCAGAGTTTTTGTTTTTTTTAAAAAATGTTGAAAATCAATGTTCCACCTGCACCTGCGCTCATGTTTCTATTCTGAACATCACTCTGCAGCCACTCATTATTTTTTTTGTTGATCGGAGCGTCTTGATTATTCCCCCGTCATCTCCATTCACCCTCGCTTTGTTTTCATCATGTTTTGTAGTGTAAACACACGTTAGATGTTTCTCAATCCCAAGAACTCTGTACATCTCAAGTCAATTTGTTAGTATGGAAATTTTGTAAACCAGATTTTTGCAGTTCTGTATGTATATCTTAATTAAATAACAGGAAAAAAATACATTCAGTGGCTGCTTTGTTTGTGAAACATTAATAGGCTGCTAAAGAATCAGTGGGTAGAAACGCTCTTTAATTTAACAGACGTATTTCTAATGAATGTTTGACAAAGAGACTCTCAGCACAAGGTGCTCTTACTTTACTTGCTGCAGGGCAATGAGCTTACTAACTACACTCCATCTACTAATGAAGACTACAATATGTGAAGGCTATGAAAACAAACAGCATGTGGACCTTCTCAGATCTTTTTTTAAAGTTATGAATAATGTGTACGTCTTTTACTCAGAAATTCAAGCTGATATCAATTAGCATTCTTTCTTCATCTGTCTGCATGTCACAGGTGTTTAAAGAAATGCAAAGCTGGGGATAAACATATTTATTTTCAGGTATATAATCACAACCTCAATAACATTTCACTTCAAGTGTGGCCACTGACCCGCTGCCTCACATCAATGTTTTTAAGCAAGTGAAAGACATATTGAGGGCTCTGCTGAATACATCTTGACAAAAACAACGTAATGGTAGTTTTTCTTACTATATGAAATAAGTACATAGAAGAAAGCAAAAGATAACACAACAAGTCCACGTGTGTTACATAATGATTGTCACAGACTGCTCGGTATCCCAGTCGCATCAAAGCGGGAGATAATTGTCTCCTGCTTATTCCAGTGCTTCCCCTGTGACCATGATAGAAAAGGGGGCGGACGGGTCTGGTGGTGCAAGGCAGAGGTGTGCATGTGAGTACATGATGTGCTTTGTGCAAAAAAAAAAAAAAAAAATCTTGTTTATGAAGGGGGAGCGTTTCTGTCCAGAAGCCATTTAAAAAATCTCTCCTTGTTGGGCAACAATGAATAATTTTTAGGATCCGACAGCTCCTCACATATTTCAGAGAAAGCAATATAACATAAAAAGTTCTAATACTGTGGCAAGTTGGTGTTTTTTTTTTTTTTTTTTTTTAAATAAATTGATATACAATGACTTTCCCCCCAAACAGCACACAAATTCATCATTAAATGAAAAAAGATGTTGGGGAAGAACATTCAGCCTGTGGCCCATTACAGTGAGTGGGTTATTTACCAAGAATGCCTTCTGAAACTGTAACAGGCTGAGTAAGAAAATGGAAGTGAGAGCTCCCTTAGGTGGAAAACCACAACGCTATGAATAAATGATGCTGCTAGTCACAGGACAGACCCAAGGGATGCTGGATCTATGGGCTTTTGGACCTACATTAAAGTCAGCATTTCCTAATTAGAGAGTGAGTTTCACATTTAGAGAGAGAGAGAGAAGGGGCGTTGAGAGGAATAAGGCAGGAATTAAAAATCACACTTTGGTACGTATATGTGACTTGTGGTTGCGCTTGTGTGTGTTCGACCTGACGGTGTGTGAAAATGCGTCTCCGTATACCATGGAGGGCAGGGTTGCAGATTGTTTTGGCTTGATTGCTGAAAAAAAAACAAAAAACTGAAACACCAGCATTGTCCACTGTTTCTCCTCCATCTTGAAATTCACAGGCATCCCTCTCTTGTTCCATCCCACTGTGAGATTCAACCCTGTGAGGAGGGAGAGCAGATTCATTTTTAGTACTTGTGCTACAACAAATAAGCTTAAATTGCACATCTGGTGGCCGATTAGCTGCAATTAAAAACTCAAAGTAGACTGACTGTAGTGGCTGTGGCAGGTGGCGGGCTGAATAGGCCCTTGTAGCGACCCTTTTCCTCTTTTTCTTTGGAGCGGATCCTCTCCTCCATAGCCCTTAGCTCCTTAGCAACAGACTGTTCCAGAGAGGGGTCCAGGTCCAGCACCTTAGCAAAGTCCGCCCGTGCTTCTTTCTCATTCCACACTGCTGCATGGGCTTTAGCTCGCTTGTAGAAGGCCTTCACATTGTCTGTGAGGACGGGAACAAAGAGAATGAATGGATATAAGTCAATAACCAGCGACTACACACTTCATCTATAGAATAGATTCCAGGATAACGAGAATTGTTGCTTTTGTTAAGCCAAAATAACACTGCAGGTATACTTGTATGGCTAACTCATGAACCCAGATGAAGCCTAGTGTGTAAAGAAAGAGTGTGAGACAATAAGCTGTTAGGTTGGATGAATGAAATAACTGTAATTATGTATATTTATAAATCCATAATAATCAGTCTATCACGTATAGTGTGCAGCGATGGTGGCGACTTTCTGATGGTTCTTTTTTTGATGCATTAATACGGCTAAATTCCTTGATTATCATGCCACATTACTGTTTTTATTATGCAAGCTGTGCAATTAATTCTCCACTAACATTAAAAGTTAAAAATAAATTAAATACTGACTATAAATACGTGACAACAATAGCTATTATACTGTGAAAAAACCACAAGGTATACATTAAAGTTGTGAGTGAATCATCGGTCTCAAAAAGCTTTTGTTTTTCAAATACAGATCCAGTACATCACAGTTTCATCTCTGCTGATGTCAACGCAGCAAGAGTCCAAAAATATTATATATTACGCACTAAAAACCAAAATTACAGTGAAGAAGTAGCGAGGTAGGAGACGGTAACTGTTGCTTTCATTCAGTGTTTTGATGACGGTGGTGGAGGGAGCTGTCAGGTGAAGCAGCAGTGCTCTTTCACATGCAGGTTTTTCTTTTTTTTTTTTTGTGAGCTGAACAGCTCAGACTATTTTTTTTTTTCAAATCCCAAATAGACTGCTCCCTCTTTGAAATCACAAATACATACAATTTGTAGTAGCAACAGGAATCTTTCATCTCTGCTTTAAAGACTCACCCTCATATTTGAAGATCACAGATGTGCAGTGTTCGATGACTTCATAGTACTGGCCCTGGAGTAGCTTGCACTGGCAATAGTTGAGGAGCAGTGGTGTGATCATTTGGTCCAACTTTACCCATGCTTCATCTCCAGGATGCTCCTGAAAGGTGAGACAAAAAATTCACACAGGTTTGGTTATACTGACCAAACTGGACCTGATCTTTACGCTCTTTAATTCAACTGTGCCCTAACCTTCATCTGTAGGTTTTTGAGGCAGGCGATGCCATTGTAGTACTTGTCTGTGGCCTCCTTAGTTTTGCCCTGTTTGAAAAGCAGGTTGCCCTCCTCGTGGATCTGAGGCACGAGCTGGAGTTTCTCTTCATCTGTCATAGCCCAGACATCAAGCTGGAACGACCCTGGAGGAAGAACCTGAGCGGAGGAGGAGACTGAAGAGTTAATCTACACTATAGGAGGGCACAACTGCAGATGTTATTAGCACAACAGTTTATGATACATTCTCTATACATTATGTTAAATATTTATCATCAGGTACAAGCTTGTGCTATTCATCACAATATCCTTGAAATAAATCCCATCTTAGCAGGAGGCTCAGAAGCTTCAGTTTTTGCTGAAACTGTCAACAACTGTCGAGGATGGCATCATATTTTTAATCAGATTTGTAACATAGTTAAATAGCTATATAATTTATACAAATACTTCCTAATTTATATCCACATTTTTGAGTTTTAACCACATTATTTAGGCAACATTTTAGTTATTTTGCTTTGGCAATTTTTACAAATGTTTGCTTCTTTTGTTACATTAAAAAACATGTTTTGAATATGAATAAAAAGGTATAAATAAGTATTGTGTTGTTTGTGTTGTATTGTGCTCTCTTCTCTGAATGCACTCCAAAATACAACCACCACCGTTAATATTAAACTCTGGCCTGCTCACCTCCAGCAGCTCAATGGTGAAGACGAGAGGCTGCGGACTGGCCTGGAGCTGATCCAAATCTTTGTGTCCTAGAGAGTGGTGGGAGTGAATTTGAGCAATACCGCAGCAATGCCTCTGGCCTTCCAGTGGGTCCTTGCCAGCGCTAATGTTTCTCAGGGACTGGGAGACGAGCGGGTACAGTGCTGTGTGCTGCGGGGTGAACAGAAATGATCAATACACAAATAGAACAAGATTACTACTGTATCGCATCCCCAAATGGCCAGCTCTCTAACCTTAGTGTCGCAGGTAAATTCTGAAACCTCGCCCTCTCTCATGGTGATGATCACTCTCTCCCACGCAGCTAGTTTAAACTTCTTGCCCAGGATGAGCTCCATGGGTTTGCTGTGGCCCCCCATGGTCCTGGAGTCATCCAGCACTGTGCCATCACACAGGCTGGTGCGGTAGTGGAAGACCACCTGGTAAAAACAGGAGATCGCATGAATACAAACAACATAAAACATAAAAATGAGATCCATTAGTGATGTGTCGGTCGTGAACGAGCCGATGGGGAGCCGGCTCCAGTACGTGAGCCGTTGAGTGATAGTAGAAAAAGAAGCAGCATTTGGACCCATTTTAAAAATTTTGCAAAACACCAAAGGCAGTTGTATTGAGCAGGGTCCACAAACAACCTTCACAGACACATGTGCATCCAACAGTCAATAGCTGTCCTTTTTTAAAAAAGTTTTTATAGGCGTTTCTATCTGCTTTGTGTAGCAGAGTGGTTCTACAAGCAAGTTAGTGCATTCATTGGGCGGTTTCAGAGTTACAATGGCCTGTAAACGCAATGAAAACAATTGGCTACAGCAATTTATTGATATTAGAAAATGTAATTTTTACTTTTGAAAACTTCAGTACAAAGGATGTATTGAATATATACATGATATATGTGTACACATACAAATCATAAGTCAAAACAGTGCTAAATTTGGCTGAATTATAAAAGGTATAAGTGGTAACATGAAGAGCCGTTTTGGAGTCAAATGATCTGACTCCCTAAAAAGAACCGAACTTCCCATCACTACAACAATCTGACAGGGCCTTTAGAGCGTCTTCGCTACATCATATTCCAACCAATCACAACAGTGGAAAAATGACTGACATGACAAGCCGACCAATCAGCACTCCTAAACATATGCCATCCTGTCCCGCCCCCTGCCTTTCCATCAGATGAAAAAAAACAGGAAAAAATGTAACCCGGGTTAAAAAAAACAGCTCTTATCTGAGCTAAAGTTGTATCAGCACGAAGCCAGTGAACATAAAACGCTTGTCAATAGTGCCTGTTTACAAGATGGACGCGTTTATTGTAACATTTATCCACCGTTGACTGACAACAGTTAGCTAAGATATAGCTGCTGATAGCATGAGCTAACGTGCTACGTCGCATTTCTTCATCTATCTCAGGGTTACTGGACTCAGCTCGTCCCGCCGTTAACGCCGCAGTCTCACCTTGGTTCCATTGGGGAAGCTCAACGTCTCTCCTTTACCCGGACTGACCAGTTTCTTTCTTATTCCTTCCTCGAAAAGCTGGCGAGCCTCTTCCTCCATCCTTGACCGAGTCTCAGTTTCACGACAAATGACGATGTTTGCCGAAGACAGTCGTTTGTCGTGACGTGTGGCTCCACAGCGCCCTCTACACGCACACAGCGTTATAGCAGAGGTCCGGGACTGCAAGAGTCCACACAAACTACAAGATAATCAACTTTCTTACATACCACAAATGTGGTAGACAGGGCACATTATATCACTGCCTATGGGATTGCCCACAGATCCAGGCTTTTTGGATTGAAGTGTTGGATATGATTTTACATGTCACATGTATAAAACTATTAATTTGCGCCATAAATCATAGCAAGGCAAGCAAGTCTATGATTACTTTTTGCATGTTACAAGCTAAACATACCATAGCCAAATCTAGTGGAAATCCACTACCAAACCAAGCATTAGTGTCTGGCTTGCAGGACTGTCAAACTCTCTTGCACTGAAGAACTCACTTTTATGTTAAAGGGTAAATATCCAATTTTTGACAGTATGTGTAGATCTTTTATGGTGTTCTTAGAGGGGAAGAAAGCATTGGAGGCATGCTCCCCTTGTATGTCAACCATCGACAAATGAGTATTGCTGTGTATTTAGTATGTTTGTCTGTTTGTTTGTTTGTTTTTTTTGGAGTGCTTTTCTCTTCGGGATAACTAAGATAAGGATGACATGTTTTGGACTGTGCCAAATATCGCATTCTACTGCCCTGTCATGTTTACCTTACTGAAGGTGAGCCTTACTGTGATTGTTATGTTTTGCACCTGTATTATTTGTTGTAGTGTGATAATCTTCTCTGAAAATTAATAAACACACTTGTTGAAAAAAAAACTTTCTTAATCAAGTCTTAATTCACGACTAATTTATTGGTCAGCTATGGGTTTTTTAATTTTTTAGCACATTGCAAGCGATACATCATGTTTTACACCATCTACCACTGTGTATAACACGAAATACAGTATCACATCACAAGAAATATACATGTCATGTCGATTTATCCCAATTATTTAATCACAAAATCCAGATTGTCTTGCTAAGCCCTAGTAGTGTGGAGCCATATTAAATCAATAGATTTGTTAAAAATTAGAAAAACTTCTACAGCAGCTGTAGAAATATTGTAAATTGCAAGGACAAACGCTGGATAATCAACAGACTTCACTGTGATTATATCTATCAAAAAATAGTCCCCATGAAAAGTGTTGACATGGTAATAGCTTTGCAATTCTATGTGTGTTTCTGTATGTTATGAAAATACACTTGTGTGCATGTGTAAGTCATGTATCTACAGTATGTAATGTGTTGTCTCTTTTTTATGTAAACCTAAATCTGCAGTCTAAATGTTATACTGTGGTGTGCTATGTGGTTTATTATCACCACCAGTTTCAAATCTGAAGAGATTGAGATTGATTTTGGCTGTGAAATTATACCAGCAGGATAATAATCTTTTTATTTTAGAGGACCTGTATCTCTTGGGTTCCACACACACATTTTCCTCTAACAAAAATGAGCGCTCACAGGGTTGATTTAAATAGCCCAAGTTTGTTTAAAATGTGCCAGAACTAATATAGATATCTAGCTGAGTTTACCACAAAATGACAGTGGAGTTCTGCCGGTTGTCTCCTACTGGGTTGATAACTGCAAAGAACTCCAAGAGTGTTCTTGATTGAAAAATAGCAGGGTTTCCTGAGGGCCAGGACCGAAAATCACTGGGTATGAAACTGCAATTTAAGAACCATTATCCTTAGAAAGGGTAGTTGCATTTCAGTGAGAATGATAAAAGTTGCTGCGCCTTAACAGGTGCAACAAAGCGTGGGAGATCGGTAACAGAAATTCTCACCTACACAGTGCTGGGAGTGGGCATAGTAACTGAAAACTGTGCGGGTACAAAATAAATCAGTTAGATTAGTTTTCCAATTGAATTAAACATTATACTAAGGAAGAAATGAAACAATTACAAAACTAGCAGATGGCAATGAACAGCCTCATATTTGTTTCTGATCAGCTTCAGGGTGTGAATTAAAATGACTATGCGTGACTTTAATCTCTGTTGTAAAGTGGCCTTTGATTTATTAATAATATAAAGTGTATGTAACCCAGGCAACATGATGGCACACTAGCAAGCAAAGAAACACAAACAATGCCTACTTCAACTCAAATTCAATCAAAAATATGTCAAAGAACGTTTGCTTTGCAAATGAGTTTGCTTTGCATTAAAAGGATTTTACCAGAAGCCATGGAGACAACCTTGCCTTTGTTTAATCCTTTCACTTGTAAAACACAAATTCAGAGCTGAGCTGCAGCTTTGAACCCACCCACGTCTATAGGCTACTGTTTAGGGAACTCAAATGACACCAATTAAAATATACAAAAGTTTTATTGTAATTTCACAGTCATTATTCACACGACAGAAAACACAGGCACAGACCAATCTCCTTTTTTTTTTTTTTTTTTCTCTCGTGTACACATACAGTAATTTCAGTTCATGTAGTGGAAACGTAGTCGAGGCGCTGAGTGGTTGAATTAGTAGTGGTCATTACAATGACAAGAAAAAACAACCATGTGACAATACATTTTTGTTACGAGTGACAAAAAATACAATTCATCTCAACATAGAAAAACAAAGACGTGTGGTGAAAATGGAGAGTCTCATGAAACGTCATTTTTCAAAATAAGGTAGGTAGAACAATTTGAAGCCTCTTCGTCCACGGACAGCACAGCTGATGTATATCACATGGTACACTGGAGGAAATAAAAGGCACAACACCGTTATTGTCAGCAAAACAAGGCATGCATTTACTGACACAAGCCCAAGGGCAAGCACTATTGATATTACTGCCGTCACTATTACTACATTAAGTTAGATTTCTATTATAACAGTTGTATAACTATAATAATAGTTATTATTATTGTTGCTGCTGTGCACCTTTGTCTCTCTCGCACTCTCTCTTTGTATTGCCACCTACTCCCTCTTTCCCTCTCCCTCACTGAACTCGACCAGTCACGACAGATAGCAACCCACAATGAACCGGGTTCTGCTCGAGGTTTCTGCCTCTTAAAAGGAAGTTTTTCCTTGCTACTGTTGCCAATTGCTTGGCTCATGGTAGGAATTGTTGGGTCTCTGTAAATGTATTATTAAGAGTACGTTCTAGACTTGCTCATTAATTTCTTGATGCTATGTAAATAAAGTCAAAAGAAAAGTTCTAGAAACCAAATGATCAGTTTACCTCCAGGGATGAAGAGAAGAAATCCAGGTACAAAGAAAATAGCACTTGAAACACCTGCAAGGACAGTTTCATTAGCCATAATCCACAGCAGAGCCAACACCAAACAGTTAGATTACAAGACGAATACTGCTCACACATTGGTAGGATAAATAACAAACTTCCTGGAGTAACTTCCTGGAGTGTTGTTATCACCATGAGATTGCCGGGCAGTGAGAGCAGACTCCAGGAAATGACTGCATCCTGGACATAACCCAATTACTTCAAATGCACTTGTTACCATGTTGTTTAGTCCGAGTGACTCACATTCTAGCATCCACTGCATAGGTCATCGGTTGTAAAAGTGGAGCTAGTAGACGAGCAGGCCAAACAGAATTCGAGTGCTGGGTTGAGAAACACTGCTCTATATCCTGAAAAGGACTTTGGCCTTGACAGGCTGCTGCTGCTTCCTCACATCAAACCAGCAAAGTGTAATCGAAGAAGAAGATTACACAGAGAGCCGCCAGGCTTCGTTTGTGCACGGCCAGAATACACATTCATAGACTCCAATCAAAACACACAGTTCTGAATTAGACCGTTTAAATACACACAGAGCAAGACAGTTTTTTTTTTTTGTAAGTTTGATTCATTAAATATAGATGTTTTGTAATTGGTAGTTTGTGTAAAAATGTTGATTTGTTTCTGATTTGGTCATTTGTTTCATTTACTTCTCTGATGTTTTGAGCAAAGCCTTTCTTTTGAAATATCTACATACATTTAGCTGTACACGTTTGTTAATAAGGCTTGAATTATTGCTTATAATCTTGCCATAATCTTGTCATTTCTGGACACCAAAAACATAAAGTTTACTGAAATACTTCCTTGTCCTTACCTGCATTTGGATTCAGCTGTATGACAACACCCGTGAAAATAAGAGCTAAAAAGAAACGATACAAAAATATTTAGACACTTGTTGTTTTTTCTCCATTAACTTGGATATCTCTGGCTAAAAACCTAGTATACAAAGAGGATCAACAAGGGGGCAAAGTTCAGCCTGACAAGCACGTTTCAACACTGAACAAACTACCTGCTGTAAACTTGCAAAACTGTTCTATCTATATTCACTTTACATCTTAGTCATTTAAATGTCATTCTATCTACTTCTGACCATCTGCTGCACATTTCAAGTGACTAATCTTAAATTTAAAGAGCCCTTATAACCATATATTATAATTATGACACTAGAATAATCAATGTGAGAAGAAACGGGAGCAAAAGAGTAAAACAATGTCACCCATCTTGTTGGATATTTTGCATTAATTCTGATTAACACTTACCAACTCCAGTGATGAGGAGAAGGAATGAAGCAAGGACAACTCTTCTGTTTTTCTTCACCAGCGGATGGGACACCCACCTGAGCAACACATATGTTTTTTCTAAGTACCTGTGTTTGTTGTTGTTGCTTTGTCAGGAAAGCGTTTGTGTGTCTGAGATGTTTGAACTCACCCGCAGCAGTGTGCAGAAAGCTGTGTGACAGAACTCAAGGTGCTGAAGGACCACTGGGAGCTGCAGTAAGACAGAGTCGCAGGGTCACTGTGGAGAGAGCAGACACACACTTTGTGTCACATTCAAACATCATGAAAGCAAAAGAGGAGAGTGGATCAATAACGCTGCCTATGGGACCCACCTGATTTTGAAGAAGTTATTGAAAGAAGAATTGCCATTGCTGCTGCCCAAGGCGTCTTCATTTTCCAGATTCTAAACTCCCAACAGATGATAAAAGAGTTGCAGTTTCGAGTAAACAACCAGATATTTGTACACACAGCAGGCGTACGCTTACCTGATACTTTAGGTTGCTGTGTTCAAGGGAGCCGGTGGCAGCGGGCGAGGGATGAGTCTGAGGTTTGGAGAAACTTAGAGGACCAAACGTCATCTCCCCTCCTCCTCCTTCTCTGTCCTTGTCTCTGGCTTTCCATCCCTCGGCCTCTCCGTCGGACACGGCTCCCTCCTCGTCTCCCTCCAGTACGAAGGCATCGTCGATACTAAACTGCGTTGCCATGGTGATCGCCTCTTACACCCTGAGGTCCTGCAGCTTGATGCTCACTGTGGATTCAGATTGAAAAAAAACAAAAAAAAAACATTAGATTAGATTCAACTTTATTGTCATTGCACAAAGTAACAAATACTGATGATCTATGACATGATATATACAGTACGACAGTGTGAATAGTTATTGGAGTGTGGGGGCATATTACATGTACTCACAGGTAGTGTTTGACACAGTTTATGATATCTTTGAGTGGTAACATTCATTATAATGCTTATGTGTGTATGGCAGGGCAACAGGAGGTAAGAAGGTAACTTTAAGGACTTTTTTCGATATTTAAGGTGGAATTTAAGGTGTTTTTTTGGCCTGGGTATGTCTCTTTAAACATTTAAAGTACGCGCGCACGCTTTTACGCATGCATTATAGTACAGGAGCTTCACATAATCCAACTACGCAACATAAATACGCACTTTGAGCAAAGCTAAAAAGGCGAATATAGACATTAAGTTAGAAAATAGCGACTCGGCTTTCACACGAGAGCAAATGTGAGCAAAGTTACGCAAACTGAAGCAGCAGCTGAGTGAGGCTGAGCTGGTCTCTGCCATTGTTTGTGCTCTTTCCGCTAGTCGATCAGATGACCAGGATGAAAACTTACTGTCTTCAGGTTGTTAAATCTTTTCTCCAGGGAGGTCAAACTCCACTCCACGTTGGTGAAACTCGGGTCACATACTTGTATAATCTCTAGAAAGTCTTTATAAAGTCTTCTTGCTGAAATTTATAACGTTTACGAGCGCGTAAAACAAGCTTTTGTTAAAGTTTTGAGCCTCGGCTCCCCCACTCCTGTTTTTCTTTTTTTAAGCACCGGCACTCGATTGCACTCGTCTGATGATTACGCCCAAAAGAGCGCCTCCGGAGTCAGGCCATGTAATCGATTGTCGGTTTGTCGATCGACTTATTTACATGAGTGGAGCATACCTCAGTACAAGCACTGTGAAAACACACCATTACACGTACATGTTACTTAAGTAAAAGGGTCTAAGTATAATAGGAAAAATTGACTTTACTTAATCCCCCAAATTATCCCATGTGTACATGATTTGAGGTGGAGCTACATTAGAAGAAGAAGAGAAGAGATACTTTTATTAATCTTAATTATTTTCACATGCATTTTAACCCCGAAATACAACCACACACATACAAAGGGACATGCAAATGTGGAGAGAGATGGTGGACTGATGGGCAGCCACCCAGAGCGGCACCCTGCGAGCAGTTGGGGGGGTTCGGTGCCTTGCTCAAGGGCATCTCGACAGTGCCCAGGAGATGAACTGTCACCCCTCCAGCTACCAGTTCACCTTCCATACTTTGGTCCATACTGGACTTGAACTGGCCACCCTCCGGTTCCCAAGCCAAGTCTCTATATCTTTATTTATATAGGCCTGCAACTAAGCTGGATTGATGAAATGTTTGTTATTTTTACATAAAAAGTTACTTCAACAATCATCAAAATAGCTGCTTTAATCATCTAAGCAATTAATCGACCAATTATTTGAGCTCTACATGTAAATATTGTTAGGTAGAATAGTTTACTCTACAACGAAACATCATATTTTATAAACTCTTTGTATATTTTGTATGCAAAAATTGGCTAATCAATTCATTGCCTAATTATTTTATCTCTACATGTAAATATTGTCCATGTGCCCTGTGATGAGCTGGCAACTTGTCCAGGGTGTACCCCGCCATCCACCCTAAGTCAGGCTTATGTGACCCTGATGAGGAGAAGCTGTTACAGATAATGGATGGATGGATGGATGGAAATATTGTTAGGTAGAGTAGTTTAATGTACAATAAAACATCAAATTTTATAAACTCTTTGTATGTTTTGTATGCAAGAATCTTCACCTGTAGGAGAAGCTGTTAGAAAAATGTATTGATGTAATATGTTAAACTGTTGTAGCCATCATGTTCATAGATTCATATGTTCATAGACTAATCATGAAGCTAAGCATTGTTTTCACATCTTTTGGCTCTCGTCGCTCAGAGACAGAACATGCTGTTCTGCCTCTCATCAAACCATCAATGACTCATGTGACCACTGGCATGCAAGGACAAGAGAAAGTAACAAATGTGTGAAATAGATACATGAAACTGCCAACTGAGGTCATGCCACCCAAATATTGCATGTAACCAAGCGGTAGCATGAAGCGGTATGAAAAGAAAATACTCAAGTTGAGTCAAGTCAGTAAATAAATTGGTTATATTTCACCACTGCGTTATTAAAAATGAAAGACTTGTACAGTTGTCATCCTTCAAATACCATTCAGTTACAGTCGTTGTTATTTTGCTTTGCTTATAAAAAGTACAGGAATGTGAGCGCAAAATGTGAAAGTGTCAAAAGTAGAAGAAGTGCTACTTATAATGAAAACTGAATCTAAGGACTAAAGATGAGTGGGTAAGGTTCAGGCTGAGTGGGACACTTAAGCTTATAAATAATGAACCATGTATAAGGGTAAGTGTTTATGTAAGTTTTGATGATCACAACAACTGACTGTGACATTTTCTTGATTGGAAAAATGTCACAGCTGTGGGCACGGTGTCACTTTTAAGACCGCCTCACCAGGTTAACCTCATGGTACGCATGCTGATAAATGCTCTTTTGCAATAATAACTCTAGAAATCAGTCAGTTATTAAGCAAGAATCTACATCCTTAAAAAATATTATAACATTCATATAATAAGTAATAGGAGTAAAAGCAAGAAGGGAAATTATTATGAATAAAAACACTGAGCAAATAGAGAAAGGTCAACTTGTTAGGTTATATTAAGGCTCGACAATTTTATGATCTTTTTGATTATTTGTTCTTTTAAACAAATATATCTTAATTCATATTTTTTCCATTATCTGTTCATATGCATGTTTTTAAATAAATTCTGCTTCTTATTTTCACTGGGCATGTTGAAGGAGGTAAAAGAAGACCACTTTAGTTTGAGTGGTCAAACGTCTAAATCTAAGGAGCAATTTTCCAAAAACTTTACTTGAGATCACCCATTCAAACACTGCTATTTCAGGTCAGTCTGCATCTATCTTATTTTGGTTATTTAATCTAAAGCAAACATATAAAAGTAATACAGCGCCAGATAAATGTGCAAAAGTTAAGCTGTGGGTAAAGAAATTGCATCTATTTAAATGAAATAGCCTGTGGATAAACAGATTGTAATACATGGAATATTTGAATAGATGAATAGATTGTTCGCCTGGAGCAAACATTTCCTTCTGAGTAAGTGTGCAGGTAGCTGGTATAATATGCTGGGCATTACTCCCTGTCACACCTCCTCCACTGCACCTGCAAAATTAAAGTAAAGTTAAGTGAACTGTCTAAAAACTACACTTACTGCCAAATCATAGTGGGTAAAGTACCTCCATCTAGAAATTATGATAGGGCCAATACCCACATTAAAAACTTAAAAATGTGCTAATTAATTTAATGACTCCACTAAAACATTTATTGGCACGTCGCCTACATTGTTTTGCTACTTTACTGACATGTTATGACTGATGTCCACATATGTGGGGACACTGGTTTCTGCCAATTAGCACAAACTCAGCTTGTGTTTACTTTCCCTGATGTCCCTGTCTCTGTATAACACTCCACGCAACCTTTGGCAAAAATTAAATTATGTAAAACACTTGAGGCAACAACATTTTATTATGCTAATTGGAAAAAAGCCAAAGTTAAACTGCTTATCCACCCCCAACTACTCATAACTATGTTCCACTTGTGAAGATGTTGTGATCATGTGCTGTACAAGCACTAATATCATGAAAATAACATATGATATCTTTACAATGCAAAAATAAAGACAATAAAGGCAAATTTTAAAAAAAGAGATGTATCAACTCACTTGGTATCTGTTGCCAACATGTGAAATCATGTGATTTCCAGCAAGTCAGAAGACCTGCAATAAGCAAACAAACATCTCTGAGCCAACAATCACAGATTAGTCATTGTTGTTTGCAGTTTAGGGCAGCAGACAGTCAGAGGTGGTAGATGGAGTGAACGGTGGTCGGATGTGGCAGAAATATTAAAACAAAAACTGGTGACTGAGTTTGGATACATTTGGAAATCGAAGAGGTGAGTTATTTAAATTAAATAAGTTTTTCTAACTACTTGTTGACTAATCACTGAAGCAAAGCAATATTGTTTACAATATATTATGTATTACTGTTATCAACAGCTACACGTTATCCTCTGAATTTATATTTTTAAGGGATTATTCTCTGACATGGTTGTATTTAATGCAAATTGAAGCAGTAGCTACAGATGATCCCAGTTTGAAATGTTTTAATAGTGGGGAATATCACCAAGTGTCACAGATTGCGCCATATATTGATCTTTTTTTACGGCTTGGTGCCATGTTCATTTTGAAATCCTCACTTGGAAAAAAACAACTTTATCAACTAGCTAATCTCATTTTCACTCCCTTTGCTCTGCTTTAGATGAGACTTCAGGCCGTACTTCTCCTCTTGCTGCAGCTCACTTTTGAGGTACCTGAGAAATATAACTGTACTCAGCTTTGGCAGAATGTTAAACAATATCTTCCACAACTATTAACGTATAAAACCTCATCCTTCTTAACTTTTGAATATGGCAGCTTGTTTATTACTGGGTTTCTGTTTAGCTTTCATCATGCGCACATCTCCGGGTGGTACCAGGCGCCACTCTGGAGCTGCCCTGTCTCTCCATTCAGACTGAATTCACTGACGGGGCCATCATTTGGACATTCAATGGTTTAATTATATTTCCATATAACTTTCATTAAATAACATCACTATTCTCACTGTATTGCGAAAGTACACAGTTCTATATTTGCCCAGTTTGACTTTTTTTTTTTTTTTAATACAGATGAAAATGTAACCGCTCAGTCGCCTGGCTCGACTACATTTAAAAAGGGTGGCTTGCTTCTCTCTATATCTCCTGTGACTGATGCTCACGAGGGCAAGTACGTGTGTTTGGTAAAAGACACCACTACTGAGATAATACGGACATACCACATTACAGTCGAAGGTGAGGAACAGATTCTCTTTCAGCATGCGTGCATGCGTGTTTTAAATTCTGTTCAACATTTTGAATATCCTTAGTTTGATAGCTTTCAACAAAAAGCTTGAATCTGAAAAGGTGTGAAGTGTTTGCGTCTTTCCCTACAGCAACAAATGGCTATGCCATCAAGGTGAGCAAAGGCAGCAACATTTACCTCCCATGCCATTTCCCACCTTCAAGCCAAGTCGAGGCCAATGCACTTTGGTTCAAAGAGACGGGTGTTGGCAAGAGAATACAGCTGTATCCTGGAGACGGTTCAACAGATGAAGTTGAGAGACTGGAACAGCTTTATCCACTTGACCATGATCAGACTGTCGTACTCAGAGAGGTGGTCATGGAGGATGCTGGAAGTTACACTTGTGAATCTCCTGAGAACAAGAAGCTGAGCACTGTAGACATTTTTGTTGAAGGTAAAACTCAACCTTATCCACCACTCATCCATACTGCTATCTTACACAGATTTTTTTTGCCATTTTTGTTACCCGTAAACTAAAAACTAAAGATATTGTTATAAAAAGTAAGAGTACAGCATTTATGCACATTTTTTAACCATCTGCTTATCTTTCTTCCAGTTCCTCCTACGCTTCCTCCTCACTCGTGCAAGATTGAACACATCGCACCATGGGAGCCCTGCCAGGACACGAACAGTCGTACGGGGGAACCCATTCTGCAGGAGTCCATGGCAGAGTTCTCCACAAAGCTGTACTCTTTGCTCAGACAGTGGCAACCCTCCAGCAACTTGCTCTTCTCTCCTATCAGTATCAGCGCGTTACTGTCCCATTTGTTGCTAGGTATAAAGCAAGTGCCTCATTTTTTAAAAATCATTTTGATAATTAGTAATTGTCTTTAAAGAGAATTTGTTAATAAAGTCCTTAAAGTTAACATATCCCGTTAAAAAATCAAAACCAATAAGCTGAAATACTTTCTAGTGCACCAAATCCACCATAAAAAATAGTTCCCAACAAAAACAAACACTTATTTCTTCCTTTTTGATAAATTTCCCAGCTGTTTTAGGTCATCATTTATCATGATTTGTCATCTTTTTTGTTGAAAGTATATATTCTTTATAAGTGGTTACAGATAACGGATGGATGGTATATATTCTTTATCTTTTCCAAATGTTTATGCCTTCAGCAGGACACAGACACTAATGCTTTGCTGATTTTAGTCCTTTAATGGGATTTCTTGACATTAAAAAATAGATAGAATAATAACAAACTCATCTTTTTTGTCCCTAACATTGTCCCTTTCTTGCCTGCGCACCGGTAGCCAAGATAAACTTTATGTGACTTAGAAGTTAAATTAAAATGTTTCAAATGTCACAGGAGTTTTCCTTTACTTGTATTAAATGTCACCTTTCTATTTCTGTATGAATTGCAGTACATTTCTTTTTATATTATTACTTATTTTCTTCATTCCGTTACCTTCAGGTGCGAGGGATACCTCCCGCAGAGCGATTGAGCGGGCTGTCTGTTTGCCTCACGACTTCCACTGTGTTCACTTCCAGATGAAGAAGCTGAGGGAGAAGTTGGCCGGCTCTTTGCAGATGGCTTCTCAGATCTTCTATGACCGACGTATTACAATCACATAACAGAGTCAGAGATAGATTGCAAAGATTTTGTGTGCATAAAGAGCAAAAAGGATCTGTATCTCTGCAGCTCATCATGGTTTCTCTGTTCTCTTTCTCAGAAATGAATCTCAGTGAGTCATTTACTAACCAGTCCATCCAGTTCTATGAAGCGGAGCCCGTCCGGCTGCTGGAATCCAGCGAGGAAAGCAAACAGATGATCAACAGCTGGGTGGCAAATAAGACCAACAATAAAATCAAGCATTTGGTTGACTCCGTACCAAGCACTGCACAACTGATCCTGCTCAACGCTGTCTCCTTTAGTGGTCAGTGAAGTGTGTGTGCACATGTGTGTGTGTGTGTGTGTGTGTGTGTGTGCATATGGAAATGGTGGAAACTAATAAACCTTGCATGTGTGCATCAGGTCAGTGGAAGGTCAAGTTTGAACTGAAGCCCCAGAAAGGACATTTCTCCAAACTGGGTGGTGATCTGATAAAGGTGCCCATCCTCTATCAAAGGCATTACATGATGCCTGTGGCGTATATCGTTGGCCTAAAGGCACAGGTAACTAACACCCACCACCCATCGTTAACCCAACCATGACATTCACATATTATACAGCAGAGGTTTGCATTAGGGAGAGATGTGAGGCAAAGATATTATAAGTGAAACACACAATCAAGGTACTGGTGCAAATTGCACCAAAACGTGTTTTCATGGTCACAACTGAGTGAAATGTTTTATTCAGTGTATCTGATGATTTACAAGGATATTATCATCTCTTGTCCATTGATAATAAACATCCATAAATTCACCCTCTCATCATGAAAACACTCTTTATAAATCCACAGATGTTTTTTAAGTTTTCTTCTGTATCAAAGTAACCCAGTGATAGTTGTATGTACGTGCATTGGTACTTTGCAAACACGAGCTGTTAATTGCCAAGTTTGCCAAAATGTGAACTAATATTCAAGGGTCTAGGGGGTCGCAGATGTTTCAATTTTGTCTGAGGAGACCGTTAACACCTGGATTTTTAAAATTTTCCCAACAGGTGGGGAAGTTTGCTCTCACAGGTGACAGCAGTCTTTACATCCTGCTGCCTCGTTCCAACACAGTGACTGACCTGCAGCAGGTGGAGGTGAAGATGACGGACACGGCTGTGCGTGAAATGATAGAACACATGAAGACGGTCACTGCTGAGGAGGTCGAGGTCACTCTGCCCCTAATCAAGCTGGATGTCCAAACAGACATGAACATACTTATCAAGAAATTAGGTTTGTTCATACCTCCTGTGCTTTTCTTTTTCAACTTATTCACATCAAAAAATCAATACAATTTATGCTCTCAGCGTTTGTATTACTCTATCTACCAGCCAGTTGTCAGACATTAAAGCATTCTTAGCAATCTAGTGAGCCAATGACTAAGAATCAGTCCCAGATTTACTCTTGTCTGGCAGCCTCTTGCTCATTCACTCTCTCCTTTTTTCTTCTTAGCTCCCTCAGTCATCCTCTTCGGTCTCTTCGCCTCTGTCATTATGTACATAAAGGCTGCTGAGCAGAGTTCAGCTCCCCGTCAGCATTCGTCCACGTCCCATCCATGAAAACCTCCTCTTCCCGGTGGTCTAATACATGTGGTACACAAACACTACCACACCCCTGGAGTCCACAGTCCGGGCAGCCCGGCTAACAAACTGAGCCAACATTAGCTAACAGCGGCTATAGTTTGCAGAAGTTTAATTTACTTTCCATCAGGAAACTCACAGAGTTGATGTGCAACAGTCGAAAAAAACAGAAAACATTTTCTCCATAAAATATGATCCAGTTTCACGTTGGTGGTGTGTGCCGTAAAACTTTACGCACTTCTTGCGGGTTATTTTATTGTTGAATAGTTACACACAAGTTGCTTCAGGTCCCAGTTGTGATATATGTCTATATATCTATGCCCCTGTATCTGATCCACTTACTTCCTAGCACTTTCCCTACAATCACCTTTTCTAACCTCTTTCCCTCCCACCAGGTCTGTCATCACTCTTCGAGGGTGCCAACCTGTGTGGCCTCTACTCTGAAGAGAAGATAGTTCTGGACGATGCCAGACACAGAGCCTTCCTCACACTGACCGAACAGGGAGTCGAGGCCGGAGCCATCAGCAGTTTCACGTTCTCTCGCTCCTTCCCTTCCTTCTCAGCCCTGCGGCCTTTCATCATGCTGCTGTGGAGTGACCAGGCCAATGTGCCGCTCTTTATTGGCAGAGTAACCGAGCCATGAGGGAGGGAGACAGACAGGATGTTAAAGACAGGCATGGAAATATAAGTCATTTAATTATCTTGTGCTGTGCTTTTTTTCTGAAAATTCAGCTTCTTCTTCAAGACCTGACATAACACAGTATAAATTCAGTGCCAGTTTTGCTTCAGGTAGTTCATATAGTGAGCAGTAACCCTCATAAAAACATCCATACAGGCCTGTATGTGTATTGTTTTAAAAGGTGATGATGAATAAACACATTAACACACTGCGTCGGTGCCTGCCTGCCTGCCTGCCCTACATTTGAAGAATTAAACACAACGTGGATCATTAAAAAGAAAGACAGACGACCTCTGAAGCAACTTCAATTTATTTTGCGAAGTAGTTACACAAACCCACCACAGGATGGCAGCCACACTGTGTGATTGACATTGACAGTGAATGCACAGGGACTGCAGTAGTGAATTCCCATCTCATTCGCCCCTGCCCTCCTGCATCATTACCACTCAATTTAAGGAAGACGAGTGTCAAAATCAGTGACAGTAAAGGTTTTTTGTTTGTTTGTTTGTTTTTTGTTAAATCAATAGCTTGCTTGATAAAGCACAGCAACTGAGCAAAAAATACCCTGAATCATCATATTCACAAAGAAACAAACACACACTGATGGTAGGAGACTGAATGGATGGCATAGACTGTAAACACATCAGCATTCAGAATGATCAGCTAAGGTTGCACTCTATTATACAAGCTGATAGTGATTGCTAAACATGCAGCTGTATTGCAGATAAAATGATTACATAAGCAAAGCGGGGTCAATAGACAAGAGTCAGAAAATTCGGTGACTGTAAACAAAACCAACCGATCCAGGAGACAGGAATAATCCACCATCCAGCCAGAAATGTGAACTCTATTAGATCACTGTCACCCGGCCTAGCCCCAATCAAAGTACTGAGTATTCCCAGAAATGCATCTTCGATGCTTGGATAACATGATAATGTTGTTGTTTTGGTTGATTATCTCACTGCCGACATGCTGGGTGTTTTGATGTGCATAGAAAAAGTACAGAATAAACCCACCATCCTTTCCCCAGCCCCTCTCGTTAAAGTCATTTACAGTCTAACTGAAGATGTGTTTAAACAGTTAGTTTAGTTCCAAGCTTTTATAATGCCCGAGCCCTTTTTTTTTTTTTTTTTTTTTGTTAATCGAAACCTAATTCACCACCGAAAGGATCCATTTTTTGCAGTCAACGCTGAGACACAAGGTTGTTGAAGGACACCAAGAATATGAGCAGCCGGATCGATTCAACAGTTAGAAAACTCCCGGAGGCCACTGACCGACTGTGGGTGTGCTTTTGTGAACCAGTGTATGGCCAGAGCTGTAGTGATAGATGAACCAGGGAGGAGCGTTGGTGGGGTGGGAGAGTACATCTGATATCCTGGCCTGCAGTTGGACAATTCAGTGATAGTCTAGCCCGTATACACCATCAATATGCAGAGACATAATACACATGTAGATTAAGTGTTCAATTGAGCGCAATTTTCCAATATCTTGGATCCTGGCCTGTGATTATCAACTGTCCCCTGCTGCCAAATGTGTTTCCATGCAGGGTGTAATCCCATTTTACCTCCTGAGGTTAAATTGTAAGGGGCGGTGGGGTGGGAGGGAGAGGGGTTTCTACTAGTTTATCTCGGCAGGCAATCCTGTGCCACAGACATGGACATAGTAGTCCCTGTGGTCTTGTCTCCTGTCTAGAGGATGAAATATATGCCACTACAGGCCTGATATTTAATAGGTCAGAAGTAATGGGATGAATGCAACATTGATCACAGCCTCTCTGATGGTTAATTTAGATCCTTCCAGCGTCTCAGGGTGTACTAAGGTGGATTATGGCACATTTTCAAACTTTGGGCAGTCGCATTCTCATAAAAAAAAAAAAAACAAGACTAATCAAAATGCCAGAATTTTCAAATTAATACATTATTTTTTTTATATTACCCTGCAGGGAGCAAATGTTGCATCATCTGTAAACTCTGTTTGGAGCAGAATTGGAGCCACTGAGGTAACCCTGCTTGGATCTTGTTGAAATCTAGTTCATAATGCTGCGGCGAAGTGAAAGCACAAACGCTACCTCCTAAAGCAATATCCGTTCTGTCTGCCGTGGACACACAACTTCAGCCTTTCATCAGGAAAGGTAAAAAAAAAAAAAAGAAAGGCGCAGTCAGAGGTTAGATACCAAGATATATTCCATTCTTAAAGTTGCTCAATGACTGTCTGGACATGGAGGAAATGGATGGCAAAGGTCTGGCACACATGATTGACAGCTGGTCAATGTCATCCAGCCAGGAACACTCACACCACTGAGACCTGTGGTGGACGGCGGCAGACCATTTTCTCTCTCTCTCTCTCTCTCGTATGTGTCTTTCTTGTCCTTTGTTATTATTTCTTCACACCTCTGTGCTTCTGAAGTTGGATGGAAACATTTTTTGAATGGGGCATGACGTGAATGCGGACGTACACACACTGCACAGACGGAAAATGTAGGCACTCGTATTCTCGTAGCCCTCATGCACACACACACACACACACACACACACACACACACACACGCACACACACACACACACACAGACAAACACACACATACATATACTGACACGTTAATGTCTCATATGAAGGTGTATAGAAAGCCACTGTCACTGAAAGACAATGAAAGACATAAGTACACTGAAACGGTAAAGGTACAAATCCACCAAATGGATCATTTTGTGCTTTATAATACGGTGTGTTGTTTTGCATCAGATCAACAACCACTAAAATAGACTTCTCAGAACACCCTTTCATAAACATCCCCTCTCCTGTAACTATATACCACATTATGAGTCACTAGGGTGCGCATACGTTTGGCCCTGTTCACTGAATGAATTTTTGAGTACATTAATCTCAAATCTCTTCATTAGGTGTAAGTTTCGAATGACAGAATATGAGCGACTTCCACGATACAGTAAGGTCTAAAGCACAATTTTGTGAGTATTGTTTCGTTACGTCAACACTTTAATGAGGACATCGTCACAATTTGGTTTCACCTTTAGAAAAAAATACATTTTTAAAAAATGTATTCAGATACACATCATCACCATCACTAATATTAGTATGAATATCATATACTAATACTCGGTGCTGTAATTATTGGCGTTATATGACGGATTTCATTTTCAACATTATTATTATTGCATGTTTTATCCTTTGCTCCTGTTACTGCTTTACTAGGTCTCTGCTGCCAACCATCTTTCAATGAGACAAACAGTGTGTGTGTGTGTGTGTGTGTGTGTGTGTGTGTGTGTGTCTGGGTGTGTTTGGGTGCATTTAGTGTCTTGTCTTGTAATCTAGTCCGGTTTGTCACCGCTCGGGGCTCCTTGCTGTGTGAGCGTATGCCAGTGCTCCACTTTCTTCCCTTTGTTTTTGAGACATTCGAACCAGTGTTTGAGTCTCTGTCCACTTGCATTGATGCCCAGCTCGACTCCACCTGCAAACAGAGGGGACAGAAACAGAGAAGAAGAGTCAGGAGATGCCGATCAAAGGGGACTGAAACTGGGAGGAAAGAAAGAAAGAAAGAATACTGATACAACAATGTCAAAAGTCTGCAGAAAAGTTGCCCCTGTGACTGATATATTATAATATATCACATTATTAAATTGTTAACACTAATGCATCAATGCTAATGTGGTATTTTACTACCAAAGGGTCATAAGATAAATCTCAGAGGTTGTGAGATGATTAATGTTTTCTTTATGGACGTTCTTTTTCTCTACTCTTTGCTGATGATTTAGTTTTTTGGCCTCAAAAATGTAAGAAACCTTGAAATAACTGATTTATTTTGGTCACTTCGATGCAGTGGAAACACGTTGTAAACAAACACAACACTGACATTGAACCATGTATCTCTAATTATGATGGTAAAGCACACCCTCTCTTGTAAAATTGCTTAAATATCAGTTGTAATCAAATACCCCAAAGTACACCACGGACACTCTGCTCTCTCTTTCCTGTCAGTAAGAACTGATATTTATTCATTTTAATGTATATTTGCATCAGGTTAAGCACAGAGTGATGTTTTGTTGCCTTCAGCAGTCACAAAGAAACATTCTAACTCATTTGGAGTTGTGTTTCCAGCCACTTGATGAACATAAGACCAATGTTCACTCTCTTTTAGATCTGTATTTGGTCTCTACCAACTCCTGAGGGAAACATTTGTCTCTTTAGCTGCTTGATGTTCAACAACTAGCCACTAATTATATCTCTCTGTAGTTTGGTGTTCTGCAGATTGTGTACAGTGGGTTTTTTTAGAGCCTTTTCACTGAAAACAGCTGCTCGCTCGTTGTTGTTGCCGAAATCGACGCTATGAGAGCGGTGAACCGAAAAATTAAAAGTTGTGGTTCGAGCAGCTAAACTGTGAGCTGAAACTCACTACGAAGCTCCATCCGAGAGGAGCTGCAGACTGAGGTGATAATTCTCTGTGACACCTTTTACATTGTCACATTATTTTCACATTTTCATCTGATACATCCTTTAAATGACACCATATGTTAAGTTTAATGACAAATGTCTTGGATTGGTGGAACTACTAATAACTCAGAGATCTCGAATGTGACAAAGAGCGTTGACTAGACTCTGCTTTCACAAGCTGAAAAGGTCGAGAACCACTTGTAGTAACTAGCTTTCTGCCTTCAGATCGATGTAGTGGAGTATAAAGGCAGTCAAGCGGTATCACAAAGCAGTTACTACATCAGAATATTACAACAAACAAGAGGACAGACCGACAGACATTTTGTTTTCTCGTTAAAATCTAATTTTCAATAATATGTAATAGTATGAGCTTCAGCAAAAATGTACATCAACATTCACGCCAGTAAAGATTATTATTATTTGACTGGCAGACAGACATGGAAGCAAACAGACATTTGAGACAAATTCCTCCAGGCAGAAAGGAAGAGAAATGGATGTGTAGCTGGGGAATTACAATGGAGAGAGATTTAGATAACGAAAGATCTATTGAAGGACCATGGGGGTAATAAATATGCAGAGAAGCAGGAAATGACTCAGGTGAAAGTGAGCTGATGTGATGGAGGCGTTGGTAAAGAGGCAGACTGTAAGACAGAGAGATGCAGGCAGTTGTCACACCGAGGTTATTACAAAGCCATTCCCTTGGCTGTGATTGCACGGTTAATGGAGCGTGAAGTTTTAAACACGGTATTTTGGCAATGCTGTCTTCTAACAGCGCCTTGGAAAATGACAGCCGCGAGCAAACAAGGCTTGATTGTTGATCTGCATCTCATCTGAACACCGCCTGAGATGCTGCTACTGGGAGGAGAGCCTTTAAGTGTTTCCTATCCAGTATCCTCTTTAACTTTGCTTTCATACGCAGGCACACACACACAGACACAAGTCGGAGAACAGGTTAAAACCTGTTGACAGAGTTTCGATAAGATAATCACGCACAAGGCTTTGTCTCCTCCGCTCCCCGCCGCCCCCGCCCTCACAATACTCCCACCACCTCCGAGCAGAGATCGATGGAGTGTTCTCTGAGCCTGCGGGTTGCTAGTGACAAACAAACGGTCAGCCATCCTGACATGCGTAGGGGGACAGAAGAAGGATGAGGATCCAGAGCCGGGGGAGATGACACGGAATAGGGCGAGGCTGACACACGGGCTGGCGAGCAGGTGTGCATCAACACATGCGCAGGTTTCACCCTGTTCCCTTACCGCTTATTTTTATCGCTTTCCAATGCAACATTTCTGTCTCATTCAAGCCAACCAGCACGTACACAAGAACTTATGTGAACTAAGAATCAACCAGAACTGTAGACCTGAAGGCATCAGTAGACTTCAAACAAAGTTTGATGTCTGAAACCCGCTTCCCTGACAACTTCCTCCTTTCTTTTATGAGCTGTGTTCAACAATTTCTGAAACTTCGCGAACTTTCCCTCCTTCAAGTGTGGCTCTTTGCAACATGTACAAACACTTTTATCTCGGGCATGTGCGGATGACACATCAGATGAACAAGTTTATTTGAAGCATACCTTCACCCGTCAGACTGTGTAAATATGTGGTTTGACCTGAGATTTGAAGACACTCAAGTTTCAGGTTTTTACCTGGTATATATATTAAACAGCACCAGGCATGCCTTACGTAGCCACTTACCTTGAAATTTTAATCATTAGGCTGATGCATTGAAAGGATTTGATATCGGTAATTAGCATTAAAGCTCTAACACACCTGAAAACCTTTCCTATTAAGACTTGTGATTTGCTCTCAAGGACTTGAGACTTGAATTGAAGCTCACTTTGAAAAGACTTAAGAATAAACAGATGTGACTTGGACTTGGACCCCAAAAAATTGCTTGACTTAAGAGTAATGATGCACAAATCAAACTTTTCCTGTTACAGAATCCGATACCCCAGTTCAGCCTCAAGTTTAAAGTTTTTACCTGGAGAATATATAAAACAGACATGCCTTACATGGCCTTAAACCTTGAAATTTTAAAAGGTCGATGCATTGAAAGGACTTGGTCTCGACAATTGGCATTAAAAACTCCATTTGTGCAGTTGTGATGGCAAACTGCTCCAATGAGGTTTGACCTGACCTGAAGATTTGTATCTTCCTTGCAATTTTTTTTCTTATTAGGACTTTGTACTTGTGAGTTGCCCTCAAGGACTTGAGACTTGAATTTAAAGAATAAAGAGATGTGAGTTGGATTTGTCTTGTTTGGCTTGCCCCAAAAAACTTCGATCCAATACCCCATTTCAGCCTGTCTTCGGAGTACCAATCCAAACTCGTTGGAAATATTTAAGGCAACATGAGGCCAGGGAGTGCAGTGACACTAAAAACTGATCAGCCACCCACAATAGCCAATACACGATTTGAACTCTCGATTGACTTGACTTGCACCAAAACAAACGTTTTTTGGCATCTATATTGTCTCTTAAGTTTCTTCAGCAGTTGTAATGTGTTTTCTGTGATGTTTCAGTTTTTCTGTGAGCTAACAAATGTCAACATCACCCAACTTAAACTCAGAGGTTTAGATGTGCTTCATGACGAAGATGAAATTTCCCGTCTCTCCTCGTGTATCGATCTTTCCACTTCCATCCAAGTCCACTTGATTTATTGCCGGCCCTGTTTCTGTGTACATTTTTCCTCTCAATGTTAAGTTTTCCCTCTCTCCGCGTATCTCTGAAATCTCACCTTTTACCATGTCACATCCTCTATATCTTCTGCCTATTAGGCCGCTTGTTATGGCTCTCACTCTTACAATAGTGCACAGGGATGGTGCTCGCTCTGCCTCTTTATCAACTCCTTTTCTCCATTCTTCTTTGTCTGTGTCATTTTTCTCCCAGCCCCAATTAACATAACTGGCAGACTGCTGTAGCTAAACCTGTAATGATAATGGTCAGGGGAATGGCTGGCTGTTATCTGGGGCCGTACGTTAGACCGATGGCCTTTTCTCCCAGCAGGGCTAATAACTCACTGGGCTTATCTAAACACAGGGTGTCTCCCACCCAGTGCCTCACGCACATGTGCACACACACACACATTAAACAGAGTAAAACGCTTTGATCTGAAGGCCTTCAAGCTCGCAGGGTGGTAATCCATTCTCACTGTTGCTCCCTACTACTTCCCCATCACTCCCTAAGCTCCCATGTGCTCCGTTGCTGTGATATACACACCATGCCACCCCAAAGCTGTTTAACAGTCTGACGAAGGAGCAGCGATCTGATGTGCCAAGTCCACGAAGGACGAGGATCGAGAGGGAACGTCTTCCTTTTTCATTTCTAAAGCCTTTGCATTTCCTTTTCCACTCAAACTCTCCCTCTGCTCGCTCAATCTTTCTCTTCGAGCCTCATAATTACCCCTCATCTCTCCTCATTTTTTTATTTTTTTTTACTCATCTCTACGCCCACGCTCGCCCTCGTTTTTATGTTTTCTGCAATTGCACCACTTCATTCAAACAGTCTTGTACAGTCATCTCTTTTAGCTGCTGCTGCTGCTGCTGCTTTCGTCTCCTCTCCTCCCATCCACACCTCAGTTTTTCTGGGCCTACCTATGAAGTCGTTGCTCATTCCTAAGTCGTAGTCCCACACAGAGATCTCCAGGGTTTTCTTTGCCAGCTGGTCCAGGGATACATCATATGAAAACTCCTGTGCAGGTGGCACACACAAGAGCATATTTATATCAATGATTCATAAAGACGAGTTGAAAGGAACTGAATGCGTAATTTAGTGCATTTTCAGTGGAAGCATGCAAATTGATGCTGAGAAGGAAGTGTGAGATTTGAAGTAATTTTTAGAAAGGTGTGCATAATTGCCACATGCATGCAAACATCAGATACACTACAGAACTTTATTTTGAAAGAAGGAATCAAAGAAATCAAAGAAGTTGCCAGGTGTGCTGTGGATATTTGTAGAGTAGTTGTACCTCGTTGAATTCGGGGTTGAGAGTCTTTTTCTTCACTGTAGTCTTGTACTTGGACTTTTTCCCCATATCTGGCTGCAGGATGCTGAGAAAAAGAGGGAAAGAGAGGGAGAGCTTAAGAGGACACGAAGTCATCAGGATTCTTCCGAACCTCATGATGAAAATGTAACAGTTTGAACTTTACGGAATAGTTTTGGGAATGCTTGGGAATTATTCACTTTCTGGCCACTTTGTATCCCATATTCCTGAGAGAAACTGAGCAACCTCTGAGCAGCACAGGACAAAAGGATGTAACTATAAATAAAGATTTTGAATAATGGAGATCCTCAAATGGATTTTACCTTTCAAACAAGGTCAGGACAATCATTACTTCTGAGATAAATAAAGTGAAGTAATTAATCCATTACTGTTTTTAATCTCTTGCCCTGCCGTGACAGTAAACTTTGCTGAACAGCTAAAACAAAGCAAGACAGAATATGCAAAAAAATCTCTTTCAGAGATAATTGCGACCCAGAACAAAGTGAACAGAGTGAAAGAGAAACAGAAAGAAAATGAGACGGAGAAAGACAGTAGACCATAGCAAGATCATAATCATGCCGGTGTTGGAGGACTCTACGCTCTGGTGAAGAGGCAACAGAAGGATCGCTAGAGGGCAATGAGAGTCGTCATCAGCATAAATTCCAAGTCAAGATGTTCAGACGGTGAGATATCTCACTCTTCCGGCCACCCCACCCCCCCTCTTCTAGTGACGAATCCTGGCGTGACAGCTGATGCATGAGATGGGCTCGGGGTTGTCACTGCAGAGCCGGAATCAGAGCAAGTGAAGGATGGTGGGACGGAGGGGAGGAAGGGACAGGAGGCAGAGGAGGAGGAATTGACAAAAAGCAAGGTGGTGGCATTAAAACTCGAGGCACTGTACATTGCTGACAATGTAATTTTTCATGAAATGAAATGATTGGGCGAAAGTTATTAGAGACAATCGAGACGTCAGTCCTCCTTTTTGCTGTTGACAACTAACTTAAAGATGCAAACACACATTTACTGTCAGACATGACTCATTTTCTCAGCTTTGTCTGGACCAGGATTGACCGAAGGAGCCTCGGTATCAGAATATGTCCAGATGATCACGGTCTTATTTGCTTTCTGACTGCAACCCTCCGATTTCATGACTAGGCAGAAACTACCAACCAAGAGTTTCAGAATATGGTTAAAGCAACATTGTGTAACTTTTCGACCATAATAACCATAATCCATAATAACCATAACCTGCGTTGACAAGTAATCTGGTGAATGGTGTCCCTGTCATACCCACTAGCAAGAAGTATGTAAGTCACACATTACCAACAATTTCACTGATTTTGGTGAAACTGGATCATATTTTATGGAACTTCCTGATGGACAGTAAAGCAAACTGCTGCAAACTGGCAAAACACCTGTTGTTAGCTAATGTTAGCTCAGATTAATCGGGGGAATGTTAGTGTTAGTGCACCATGGGATTTTTTGTACCACTGGGAAAAGGAGGTTTTCAAGCCTAGGGCGAATGCTGAAGGGGAACAGAGCCGGTCTTGTGCCAGAACTGGAGCTGGGCAAGTCGGCATTGTAACCAGCGCTCAGCAGCCCAAGAAAGGACAAAATACCAAAGAGGATGTTGATGGAAGACGCTGGGACAGACTTTTAGTCATTGGCGAGAGCTTTGTGAGTAAAAAGGCTGAAATATAGACGCCAAGCTGGGCTTCTTGAAAATACATAAATTTATATGCAATGTTGCTTTAAAGTATATGAAAATATATATTTTGTGTAAACTTTTTGGTGTGAAATTTAAAAAAAATGAAAATCAAATGAAACAATCTGAGATGGAAAAGTCTTTCTTTGGTTGAACTGACAGCTCATACACTGACACACTCATAACCTGTAAAGAGACAACACTTAAAAGTTCACAATCTAGAGAAGTTGGGCACAACTGTACTGCAGTGTATATACTGTATATATGAAGCAATTTCCTCATTTAGCTGCTGAAGAGTCATGCATATATTACCATAAATCAGTATTTAAATATATACAAGTATTTAAATATGCTGATGATCGTGCAGTGGGTGGGTTGGTTGATGAATATGTATATAGGTGGGACACATGTGGCGTTGTCAGCTGGTGCAGCTATAACCTTAAATATAACATTATGACTAATGAGAACATGCTGATAGGCTTCAGGAGAATCAAACATGGGGATCTTGAAATTACACAGAGATTACTTGAGCATGTTAAAGTGTTTACAATTCTTGGTATAACGATTTCTGCTAATCTTAAAGCATTATTTACAAAATCTCAAGACCCAAAGAGTAATTTATTTTCTCAGAAACATGAAGAAGAGGTGATGCTATCCAGTAATACCCAAGAAAAACATGGATATAAATACATAAATATACATACTGTATATATATACATTATGTTGTGTAACAATGAGCCCTCAGTTTTTCCCAGATTGGGAACCATTAGAGAGAAATAATGAATAATAATAATAAAGTTAGAGATAATTACATTTGCATTCAAAGTTTTTGGCTTTAAAAGTTTGGCTTCATGAAAGGGCTCTGAATATTGTTCTGCAGCAGTCACACCAAAGTGACATTCGCTCCAAAAGTTACTGAAAAGGGAATGAAAGCTCTCCGAGCTAACGAGCTTGGTACAGGTCATTTAACAGACTCATTACCTTAGCCCACTCGCTAAAGGGACAATAAGTTTGCTTTGTTCAGAAGACATAATTGTACCATCGACTCCTAATAACTGTCAGCTAACCGCTGCTCTTTCGTGGAACAGTTCAGTACATGGTGCCAGACAGTTAATAAGCTAAAAAGGCTTCTTCTATTTTGGACTCTCCGGCTCTCCGTCCCTTCAAAAGGTCAGCTCTGTCAAGGTGCAATGTCACATGTCAAATTTCATCAGAGTTCAAATCTATGCAGAACTGTCTGGCTGATTAATTTCGCCTCCTCTTGTCCTCTGGTCCTCTGCTCACACTGAAATTAATGGAATTAATTGATTTCACCCCAATATTTCATTATTTTAAATCCTGGTGAGTCCTTAAAAGTTAAAAAGTTTCATGTTTATTTAATTTATATAGCACTTTAAGAAGAAAACAGGTTTCACAAAGACAGACACATGAATTAATAAATAAATAAATATAAAAGTCAGAGAATAAAAGTGGGTCATACAGTGAGTTGTAAAAACATCAAGCAAACTATTTAAATTCTTATTTTTTTCCTAAGCAGCATGCTGTGAAGACTTGCCACAGCCTCTGACTGTTCAACAGACTCAAGCCACGAGATTACAGGATTGACAGTGAGCAGCTAACAAACAAGTGGCAACCTCTGTGGCTGTGAAAAAGCCAAATCAGAGGTGCCAAAAACTGCAGTTCCTCAAATGTCCACTTGAGGCTGGCTCCAGAAATGAGTCAGTCTCCATAAGTCCCCATGTTAAAATGTCCAACTTCACAGCAGAAATAAACATGTTTACAGCCTGGTACAAAAAACAGTTTTGGTCTCTATAGCTAATTTCCCCGTTCATGACAACTGTACTGAGGATGAATTTATATAGAACGCACCTGTTCAAATTATATTAAGGCTTAAAGTTATCCATAATGAAGGGTATGGTCACTTTGATTGACAGGTGGGTACCATTGCAGGTGGCTTATTTGAGCAACCAGAGGCGGGACTGCCAACATGACGGCATCCAGAGCCATCACACCTTGAGCTTCACAACAGCGTCATGGCCATGTTTGATACAGGCTATGCTATATGCTACACTCAGTCTCCAAAAAGACACTGCAGTTCAATGCTGGATCAACGCTGGTCACTACTGCACAACCACAAGGACATGTTGTTTCTCTGGTTAGAAGTCGTACCATCGCTGCCCAAGTACAGACTAGTAATAAATCTCCTGTGTACCTATCACACTCCGGATTATAGTGTTGATCCAGTTCAAGACATTCAGTCAATGACATGTTACCAAACAACTCGGTGTCCCGAGTCACATGCTCCGTTAGATGTTATTGTATTTTAAAAGGTCATTTTCTCCACAAGCTAATCAGCGTTTATCCTCCAAAATACCTGGTGCTCATGGTCGGGCTGCCTTCACAAGAAAAGAGACGGGACGAAAGAAAGGAATCAATTGAGAGAGGCAGCCAAACAAAGCCTCTATTTGACCAGCAGCATGTGAGAGGGAAGGTGAAAGCCTGGGGGACATCTCAGCCTGAGCTGTGCCAAATCACATTTTACATACGGCTCCAAGGCACTTCAGATGGGAAGGTTGGGGGTGGGGGGGTACCAATTTCCAGAGTAACAAAACACGATTTGACAGCAACATTCTTAACAACAACACCACAAATACAAATATTCCGTACAGCGGCAACCGAACTGAGCCCGAATTAGCGTAGAGAATTCAATGTGAGGAATAATTCACACCATGGAAGGCTGGTCCACAGAGATAGGGAGGATTATCCCTTCAGTTTTTGTTAGCTGTCTCCCCTTAAAAAGTAGGTTGTTCACTGCAAAATAGAGTAAACTAACCAGATATTTCTGTGCTGTACACATTTATTATTCTAGTCATAAACCTCTACTGACTGATAGAGTTTACATGGATTGATAGTTCTTCTCTATAAAGATGATAATGTTTAAACACTGTTCCATACTCATATGGAGCAATATGGACAACTGAGGGTGGACAAAATAAAACCTAGATGAAGGATACTCAGATCTTACGCAGCAATATCACAGCTTCAAAACATCCACCTCAACAAAACCTCGAGCTTATTAGATTTATAAAGGTAGTATTTGTTCCACTGCGTGCTGTGTGTGCTATATATTATTATAGTCAGCAGCTCACTTATTACATGCCGTTCATTTTATCTTATAGCCTTCTTATCAAATTTGTTTGTTTTGTAGATGTTTGTATTCATGAGTTTCTTCTTCTTTCAATGCAATGCAATGCTTACATGCTTATGTATCGATTTAAAGAGTTATTAGTCACTGTAATTATTTCTCCTGACTATTCTTCCAGTGAAGCAATCCCCTCCTCGCGTGCCTAGACTGTAAAATATGCAGGATGAAATCCATAGTCCTTGTTCTCTGCAAAAACGCTTCAAGCAAAGAGATTATGAGTCTGCAGCAGTCTCAGTTAGACAAATCAAATGTAACATTTTTATTTGACTAGATAACACGTCCTCTTCATGTTACTATATCTTCCTTTGAAGCGAAGTTTCCTTGCTGAATTTCATACAAAAACTTCTGTAACTTTGGATGATACCGACTTGATTTGGTTAACTCAGGCTGCTGAGGCTTAGTCTCATGATACCAGATGATCTGAGATCTCCCCACCTACTAATCATCTGGGGATTTGTGAATACAAAGTAGTTGCTTGCTAGCAAAAGTTGCCAAAAAGATTGCAAATGGTAGTTCCAGTCTTTACACGCATACAATGTCATGTCGCCACCTTTAAAGACTTTGGATTCGTTCCGCAATGCAGTTTTTTTTAAACTCTCTAATTGTCTCCACCCAATTTTAGCAATGAAAGCTTGGAAAAAGTCCTCCGTCACTGTTGTGTGAAGCGACACCTCATATCAGCTTTAGATGAGCCTCTTTGCACAGAATGAGCACTGTGAACTTTGTCACCTTCGGGGGTGTTTGATGTATTTGGCTGAACGACATGCATGTGTGACTGCTTAATGACAGGATAGGACCAAGGATGTCGAGTACGGTATACTGTACATACGTTTGCAGTTTGCTTATCTGGCACAAATTGTGGGCAGTGTGTGGATGTTTGTGCAGGGTGGTCATGTGAATGTGACAAGCATGAATTGAGGTTTACATTGGAGCCCCGCTAGGAAGAGGTCTGTTTGAAGCCAGTATGTATAGCATTAATGATAATGGTGACAAATAACAGTTTGTGTACCTGTTAAACGTTTTACTTCACTTTTGCATTTGCCTTTATTCTGTTTTCTGGAATTAAATGAGGTCCTGTGACAGGAAAGGGTTGAACACAAGCTGAAATATTAAAAGATTCGACATGAGTATCTTGTTTGTTTTTGCCCTCTATGCCATGGAGGCCACATGACTCAATCACATGACAACTTGACAGCTCTCTAACTGCCAGGGTCGTGAGAATTTGATACCTAAAACAATCCTGACAGCAGAGTTTGAGTTACGAAGAGACAAACAGAAAAAACGAGAGAGCTTTACCTGTGAATGAGAGAAAGAGGCAACAAAAACACAGAAGTGACAGGGAGGGATGAGAGAGAGAGAGACAGAGAGAGGGGGAGAGAGGCGGTGTTGAAAACAAGAACCACAAGTTAAGACACAAGATGCAAAAAACAACAACACAAAAAAAATGTGATAGAAAAAATGAGTGACAATTGGAAAGATGAGCTAAATATATGCCAGCTGCAGAGAGGAGCCGTGATTTGCACTTCACACAAGTATTGAGAGCGGCGACAAAAAAAAAACTGTAAAGGATGGCAGTGTGCTTGGTCAGCAGGAAATATCTGACGTGTTTTGCACTTTTTCTGCCTTCACGTCTTTTCTCTGACGGACTATTTTTTTTTTCTTTAAGTCTTTTAGGTAATGTGTGAAGAGCAGCGGAGAGGAATGTGGGTCCATCCGAGGGATGTAAACTCATTTAGTCTTTAAATGCTAATTTGTCTTTTTAAATGAAAGACAAATTAGTTTTGAGATAATTCTGACCTTGTGTCACTTGAGTGGCTTCTGGAGGCTGATTGAGAGTCACAGAGAGAAAAAAAAAAAGACCAATTGGAAAAGCCCTCTGGACAAACAGACACGCAGTATGGATAAAGAGAGACAGGCATCAAGATCAGCTTTGGTTACAGGTCGCAGCTTGAGATCCTCGCGAGGATTGCTGGTATTACAGCTGCAGGACGTCGCTGCTCTGACAGTGAAGTAAGTCAGAAAGCAAGCTAAGCAAAAGAACTCCTTACTCCTATATTAACTTCATTGCCCAGTATTACTCTGTGCCAGCAGTGCATTCACCTCCATTTTCTTTATTTAAAGTTAACTTCACTAAAGCTTAAGAGCATTAATTATGTTGGAAATCACAAAAGGATGCATTCAAAGAGCCGGTAAACCAACCTCTGCACTGAGGTAAAGCCTTTGTGATGGATACAGACAGTCCCTGGTACAAAAGACAACAAAAGGAAAGTCTGGCAGTCGGACAAATGGAAAATCCAAACAACTCAAGTGCCAGAAATAAGGATCAAATCAGAGCAGTGGCTTAAACAAATCATGTAAACGAAGAGTCTGTACAGAAAGAAACAGGCAGTGAGACAACAAAAGAAGAGGTAGATAGCCTGGGTGCATATGTAATTTTCTGCTAAACATTGTGCATCAAAATGGGCCGGTAAAGCACAAGACGCCACTTTTCAAGTCGAGGAACGAATCAATATCTGGGAGAAAAAGAAAGAATGTGTCTTGAACAAGAGAAAGAGTTTTCTTTTTAACGAGATGTGAGCTTCTCCCTCTCTCGGCTTTGATTTGTTTCTCTCATCTCGCTACAAACGTACAGAAAGACCTTCAAAATCCCCAAACCGTAGGTGAGGGGATGAAAAAGTTTGCTCAATATTTCCCACTTAAACAACCTCCTGAAAATAACGTTTTTCAATACAAGTAATTGTAGCTGTCCCTCTCAGTCAGACCAATCCTTCCATCTACAGCAAGTCCTCTAAAATAAACTAAAAAAATATGTTCGTTCATGCCCTCAAACAACCTATCGACATCATTATCATCGAAAACAAACCTGTTTTCACTGGTATATTTAAGGTTTGTTTGGGTTTATGTACATAAATATCTTGGCTAGGTTAAAATAAATACTGACTGAATTTATAAAGTGCTTTACAATTTGCCTCCCATTCATCCATTCAAATATCATGCCACGGTGTTGGCTTGACGATTGGATTCCAGTGTAACAAACCATCTATATCTATTCATAAATACGGTTTGGGAAACAACAACTTTGTCATTTCAATGCAAACAAAACGTAATTTTTTGCTATTTTCTGAAATGACTGCTCTGTTTTTTCTTGCTTGGACATTCTTTTCATTCACTGTGCATTAGGTCAGCCAGTTCTTCATGTAAACATCTCAACAGATTTACACAGACAGAACGGTGTTGTAGGTAACTGTAGCTTGCAGAGGAGCCAAAGAGCAGACCTCCGAGATCTCAAAACAAAGCATCATGCAGCCATGCAATCAGTTGATCAAATTTCCTGTCAGCAGGTTGATTTAGAATGGCAAAGAAAAGAAAATATAGAATGAATGAATGAAAGGATGCATTCAATGTAATGTAAAAAAAAAAGCAAATAAATAAATAAAAAACAGCCAAACAAAAGTATCTGAATGACACCAGTGCATATTCTCTTATGAGCATGTTCCAGATTTAAACCTACATCAAGCACACAGAGGATCAGCAGGATACTCGGACTAATCCACCTCTTTTTCTGTGTCTTTTACAATTATCCTCGGGCTGTAAACAAACATCATCCCGGTCAAAGGAGTTAAACCCGAGCCAAGAGCAGCTTATCCGTTATTGAACCTTAAATAACTGCATTCCATTCATGCAAGTTTCGATCAACTGGTGAAACTAAAAGCTGCTTTTAAAAACTTCCCTTAAAAGCAATTTCAGCAAGCCAGTGCTTCGTCTAACTCGCAGCCTCCCACTACACTGGAGGTGGCGTTGGTTACAGGATTGGATGTCCTGTGTGGGAGCTCTCTCACTCGCTGCACTGTTGATATTTAAGTGCACCAGGCAGCTCAGAGATTGAGCTGTGTGGGCTTTATCTGTCACCCTCCATGCCTTAGAGGCAGGCTGGCTCAGGTGCGGTGTCGGACAGTTTGACTTTCCTCAGCTCTGTGTTTCGCACTTTGAAAAGATGGAGTACGATTGGTAAAATAAGTCTATAGGGCCACAACTAAGAAGTGTTTTCATTATTTATGGGATTAATTACCTGATTATGTTGTCTATAAAATGTATGAGGGTCACGATTTTCCCTTCAAATTGCTTGTTTTGTCTGAACAGCAGTCCCAAATCCAAAGATGTTCAGTGATATAAAACAGAGAAAAGCAGCAAAGCGAATGACTAATCGATTAATCAATTAACAAAACTGCTGCTAAACTATCTGTTGATCCATAAATTCATTAAATGTTTCCACGTCAATCTGTTTCCTGCAGCGTCGTCAGTGCTATCAGCAGCATTGCGGGTTTGTGTCTCTGCTGAATGGCAGTGACATTTTAACATTTTAACATTTGAAGGTTCCCATTGGCATTAGGCAGCTCGCCTAATCAGATACCTTCATCATCATGCGTCTGCGGTGTTGTCATGGTTATATTCTCCATCAACACACACAGATTGTTCAGAGTTTTTCTGCATGCGAGGTCAATAGTTGCTTTTTACATTCGGTCGCCCACACTCTGGCGTCCCTTTGGCTTGTGGGTGTTGTGCCATGCTGGTGTCAGAGCAGGGCATCTGGCCTTCGCCCCCGCAATCCTGTCAAGCTGGTTAAACGGCGACGCATGTGTGAAATAGAACAAAGGTCATCTAACTCTGAGATCCACGAGCCATCTGACCTTAGCTGTGTCCTTACTGCACGCTAACTCTGAGCAGATTAAGAGTATATGGTGTGCTCAGAATGCAGACCAAAAAAAAGTTTCATTTTTAAGTGGACATTAACTGTCTGAGTCCGAGTAATTGCCCATAACTGCAAAAGCAATTGATAGGACCCCAGAGAGTTAATTGTCCCATAAAGCAATGCACAAAGGAAATGGAGGAGTTGCTAATGATTGAAAAGAAATAAAAGAAATCGTGGGTGGTGGTGAAAAAGCTCCGGAAACACCTCAGAAGAGTCTTGCTTTCCTCGATTCTCTACAATGGAGGTGGCGAGTGCAAAATTAGCAGGACTCACAGAGTCACAATAGCCACATTTATCAGAAAGACACGAGGTTTAAATAAAGCGTGGGCCATTGTTGAACCCACCATGCCCTGACAGTTCGCTGTACTGTACCACTTCCTGCAGAGAACATTACAATCTGATGCAGAATGGGCTGCATATGAACATAATTTGTAGGATAGCAGGTTCCGTTCATGAATATCTGACGTGACTTACATTTTGACGAAGGGGTCAGAGTAGCCGTTGGAGTCCATGGCGGCCAGATGGGCACAGCGTATGATTCCAACCAGCAGGCAGCTCTTCTCTGTGTTATAGCACAGTGACACGAGGATGCGGCCACGCTGGGGACACAGAAAACAACAGTGTCAGACACAGCACCTGTTTTCAATCTGACATCCCTCCTTTTTTTCAGTGGATACACACAGTGGGAAATCCTGGAGCAGGGTCAAGAAAGTTTCTCCAACACACTTTTCACTCAAGGCAACAAGAAAAATTGTAAATGTAATTAAAATAATGGTAGAAAATAAATTAGTTGTGATTTGTTCACTACCTGGAACATGTGTGTGTGTCTGTGTGTGCGGGCAACAGGAGTATTCAAATTAAAGCTTGTAATTAAAGACCTTATCTGAGCTGTGCAAAATGACACTGCTCCCTTCTCCTTTTAATCTCCAGGTTGAACCATAAACTGAGTCTAATCAGAGACCAAAAGCTATTAGCCTCTGTCTCTAAAATCATGAAGAGAAATGAGATAAAGACCACCAGAGGAGGGAAAAACACTAGACCAGCAGCTCTGGTGTAATTTACAACATGTTGCCATAAGGAGCCCTGTGAGTAGTTTCCCTTCACGCTAGTCTATTAGAGCTAATGCCTCAGACACATATACTGATTAAAAACACCTAATTAAACATAGTTTTTTTTCTCTTCAGACATGTTGAAAACACAGGCTAGATTAGAACTGCTGTAAGATAAGAAAATCTATTAGAAATAGGAGACGCATAGGAAATGAGTTTGCCATGTTTTTGGTAGAAAATGATAAGATTGGCGGCGATAAAGCTGACGATAGTTTTACCTCCTCCTCTCCCACGAGTGCTCCCTGCTCCACTGTTTGATTGTTAGTTTCTTTATTCTGAAATGAGAGAGAGCGATAGACATCATGGTTAGAGTCTACAGAGCCTCCAGGTGAATATCTATTACGCTTTCTAATGCAGTATTTGGAATTGATGCCTGATAGGCCTCAGGCAAACAATGGAAATAGGACACATCTTGATATGCATGTCCACAAAAAAAATCCATTTGATATTTATGGTAAAAGCCCGTGCACGGTCACACACACACAATATAATAATATATGTACCTGTGCAATTCTCTCCAGGCCCATGTTGTAGCGTTTGCTCTCGCCCTCTCTCAGTTTCTTCAGAGCCACTCTCACCTCCCCGATGAATTCATTTCGTCCGAGTCTGTCCATGTCACACACACACAGCCTTTCACACGCACACGACGCGCACAGGAGGAAGAAGAGAAGGTGAAGAGAAGCAGGTGAGTCAGAGAAAATTTCCACGTGCACCGCGCTGCTGCTGCCGCTGCTTTGAGCGCCGCTCATTACTGTGAAGCAAGTGAAGACAGTGCCAAATATATCCAAAGTGCATCTGAACAATCAATCAGCCTCCTCCATCTGCAACACATGACAAGTTCTCGGCGGTTTCACATGAGCAGCCGCATGAATGATGATAAGTCGCATGACTGCTGGAGAGAAAGATGCTTTCCAAAGGGTTGCAATCAATATCCGTCTTGGCTGTTACTCCATCAGACACTAATATGTGGTGGAAAGTGATTTAAAGTTTAGAACAGGTAATCAGTTTTTCTTCTGCATCTGAAAGGAAACTAATTATATATTGTGTACAGCTGCTGTCAGTTCATTCGCATACATTGTGTTTTCAATATATTACTTCAGCTGACTTTTGTGCTTTCTTTCATGATGTACTGTAATACTCAAAGAAAAAAACAGGACTGAGAGTTTAGAGCCATGCTAGTGGCTCTGAGAGGCTTAAAGCGGCCCGTATATGTCCCGTATGAGAAGTACGTCACACACCACCAACTATTTCACTGATTTTGGTGAAACTGGATCATATTTTATGAAGAAAAATGTTTTCTGGTTTCCCTGTGTGGCTGCTCATTAACTCTCTGTCAACTTCTGCCAACTGTAGCTGCTGTTAGCTCAGTTTGTTAGTCAGGCTGCTTGGACTGTGAGCTCAGTGCACCAGGGGGAGTGTTAGTGTTTGAACCACAGGCGCTTTGGGCAAGCGGGCGATGTCTGTTGGCTGCTATGTCTTGTGTTGTTGCCCTTGCTTGATGTTTGGCTGTTGACTCACTCATTTTTGATCATAAATAATACATACATACATTATCTGTAACCGCTTATCCCCACTAGGGTTGCGCGGAGCTGACATTGGGCGAGAGGCGGGGTAAACCCTGGACAAGTCGCCAGTTCATCGCAGGGCACAGAGAGACAACCACTGACACTCACATTCACACCTACAGCCAATTTAGAGTCACCAATTAACCTGCTGAGTGCATGGACTGTGGGAGGAAGCTGGAGTACCCGGCACAGGGAGAACATGCAAACTCCTCACAGAAAGGCCCCAGGTTCGAACCAGGAACCTTCTTGCTGTGAGGCAATAGTGCACCACCGTGCCGCCCCATAAGTAATGTAATTATTAGCAAATACACATATACAATTGTTCATATTTACAACAGTGGTATTGTACTCTAAAACTTCTCTAAAAGTTTATTGTTTACCATGTTCACCTCATTAGCATTAAACATAAAGTAGAGCCATTAGTTTTGTAGGTATTTGGTCATAAACCAAAATATAGGGCAGAGATGGTTCGAGATGAAAAGTCAGGGAGTCACAAAGTGATTAAACTTCACCTTCTGGGAGCCATTTGCACCAAATTTTATAGCAATCCATTCATTTATTGTTGACATTCAACTAAAACCAAAAATGTCAACCTCATGATGACTCTAGAGGAAAATACAGCGGATCATTTTTCATTTTTAAAGTTTATTGTTGGAGCGGCACAGCACAGCTAAGTATGTGATTTTGGTGATGTGCAATGAAAAGATGTCAAGTCCTAATAAAAGAGTTTAGATTTTTTCATGTCTTCCATTTCTCTTTTCTCATTTTGGTGACAAAATCTTCAACATGTAACAAGTTTCTCCTGGTTATAGTTCTCTGCGGTTAAAAAGTAAAAATCCTTTGCATGCATTCATTGTTATTGAGCGGGATGTCAGCGCAGTAAAGAGTAGATGATTACTTGATGATTACCACCGACAACCAAGGTTAGTTTATATGAACTCTTTTCGATTTTGTGTCTCTCTTTGGTTGCTCTCTAAATTTAAAAAGAGACAACTGCATCAGTGTCTTCGTCTACATACAGTTCTGTGAAATGAATTCTTCCACAGGGTGCACTTATTTAAATTAATGGTGATGTTTGATGGAGGGTGAATATTCCATCAGCTACAGTACAATCTTCACAGCCCATCACCTGCTACAATATTTCCTCTGTGCTTCAGTATTCCCAGACGGACTGCCGCTGCTGCTCTTGGTCCTTCCTCGCTCTTCACTCTCTATTTTCAACCTCTCTCTCTCTAACACACACACACACACACACACACACACACCCTCTCTTCCTGTTCTCTTCCTGTTCTTCTGACATTTGGACGTTTCACATGCTGGTTCCAGCCTTTTAGTCATAACTGATGAGTATCTCCAGCAGAAGCTTCAGAATAACTCTGACTCATGACCGCCGCTGTTAGATGATTTATGTGCCTTTGCTCTGTCATACATGTAGTGTGCCCGCGATGAAGACGAAGGTTGCTGTGAAATGTGACAGCAGTCAGCGCCTAAACTTTTGGACTCCTTCCTCGCGTCCTCATCCTCTCCATCCGTTTCCTCGCACCCTCTCTCCCACTATTTTCCAGCAGTAGAATTCCTCTAAAAATCCAAACAGATGCTCGTGGAATCTGTTCGACCTGATGTGTGCCAGATTTTGTGTGTGTTCACCGACAAAATCCGCCTCTTGAGTTACATCAGATTACCAGGGTGTCTTAACACCCCGGCTTGGTGTCTGTACTTGTGAAAGTATCTCTTTAATGGTCTCAAGAGTGTCAACAAAAAATCGACTTGAACATTTGCTGCGGCATAGTTCCTAAAAGGTTAAATGGCATGTGATATGAAGCCCATTTGTATTTTAAACTTTAAACACAAGGCACATTTTCCCCACAAGATGAAACTATGTAGGAATTATCATATTATATTGTTTTATTTATCTATCTACATACTTTTTGTGTGTGTTTTTTATCTGTTTTCAAGAGCTGTATGAGGCAAATTCCTAAAACTGAGTTGACATGGAAATAAAGTACTGAGTTGGAATGAATCCCACTTTAGCCTGCCATTGATTTGTTATGCCATATTGATTTTAATTCCATGTTATCAGGATTTGTGTGATTAAAGGCTTAACTCTCTCTTTTTTTTTCTACATTTGGGCATCACTTCATGTTCCCAAGCACTGAGCGAGCTGTTCAAGTGAATTTGAATGATTCATATGCCAAATAAAATATTGAAGATGTTAATATTAACCACTAGCAGATAATGTTTTTTAAAGAATCAAAGGAGTCTTCTGTTCAAGACTAATTAACTGATTTCTTATTACAAGATTTAAGAGTTTGTGCTAGCAGCTTTGTGAGGCTGTATCAAAGCACACCAGTGTTTTGAACTAAATGTTAAGATTGGCAACATCTGCTCACATTGACACAATAGCACTAAAACAGCATCCGGTAATTATTGAAACATTTCGCTCCACAAATGTGTGCAGAGAAAAAGTAAGAGGATCACCAACATCAGTAAGATTCATCCTCTGGTGACCATGAATGACTGTAGAAAATTTGCATGCAAACCCATCCAATAGTTGTTCAGATATTTCAGTCTGGAAACAATCAGCGGACCGACAGACCGACAGACGTCACCATCCACGCATGACAAAAATATCAACCCCGCAACTCACCCTGACATCTAACACCTAATCAAATCCTCTCCTGACCACATCAGTACCCAACTATACATCTCACCTGAGGCATCCAGTAGCCAATCTCAGCCTCGCCCTCCATCCAATACCAAATCAAGTCCTAGATTTATCCCTATCTCCCCACAGCCGAGGACAGTGCGAGTCTATTACGAAGCCTGACAGAGAGATGGAGAAATAGAGGGAAGAAATTGAGAGAGAGACTAGACCTGGCACTGACATCACGTTGGTAGTCCTTTAACACGCACACACACACACACACACGCACTGGGTCTCTTGATACCCAGCTCTCATCACAACACCTCCACATGTTCCGTCTCTCCTCTGTTAACAGGCAGCCTGATAACCGTTTTAGTGATAAAAGCCACAAGGAGTCTCAAAGATGAGATTCTCCCTATAGTCATGAACGCACAATACCACTCATTTTTTTTGTGCATTAACACATACCACAAAAAAATATTCTGTCATTTAAATCAGAGGGGGGATAAATGCATCGCATTATCGCTGCTTTTAAAATAATTTGAATTCCACCCAAAGGCAAGAGACAGGCTGCATCAACTGAGAAGAGAAACGTGGACCTGATCTCGAAATCACGTCTGTGTCAGTGCATTAAAACCATTTTGAGAGCAACTCAATCTGTCAGACTCTCAGACTTCAAAGGAGACTGATAAATCTTCCCGGGGCAGTTTCTCATGTTTCAGGTGTTTTCTAGAAATTAGTAGCAACACTCACACCAGCCAATCTTTTACTGGAGATCAATGATTTAAGAGTGTCTCAGACAATTATGATTTTAGACTAAACAACTTGTTTAGATCGAGATTTCTGCAGTTTATTCCAGTTCACTCAAGACCTGAGCACCTCAGGCAGCCTCCGCCTTGCTGCACCAATTGGAAGGATTAGCCGGTATGAGGCCAACCGTGAATTCTGGATTGAGGACATTAGTTATTAGTTTACTCAGCTGGTTCATTCTTAATAACAGAATGGACCTTAGAGGTACACAAGGTCCCCAGTGGGGAATAAGACTGTTGAATGCAAAATATTAAAAAAAACATTAATGCTGTTACAACTTTGAGATATATTTTTTTTCTCCAAGCCTTTTCATATCCAGCTTCTATTTAGCCGTCCCTCTCTATTTAAAGTGCATTTCTCTTCGGCATAATGGCTTTATATAATCACTGTGACTGCAAATGAGTGAATGAATGGCGAAATAAATAAATAAATAAATGCACAAAACCAGTCTTCTTCCCTCCACATTACACACTGCATAACTCTTTTTACATCATTTATTCTCCAGTACAAAGGGAGTGCAGTAGAATGGACTTGACATCAGACATTTTTTAATGATTCAAAGGTTTTTTTGGCCGCTCTCCAGCTTTTGTCACTGTCTCTGATACGGGCTGAATTACCAAACAGTATAAAACTGCTTAAAGATTTTCATGACATCCAACCCCCCATTTTTTATAATATTATTGGTCGGCAGTTCTCTGCAAGAGCCAGTCAATGAATTTACATTCAGTCATTACCGAATGATATAGTAGTTTTTATTGATGGTGGCAGAGTCCGCCATTCCTGCCCCTAAATGACCTAACTAAGTATGAGGGAACTCATGCTGCATGCATATAATGCAACATAACTTTTTAAAGTAATAACAGCTGGTTACTGTTCAGTGTATATACACCATGTCACAGCTGTATTAAAGGAGCAGTGTGTCGGATTTAGTGGCTCCTAGCGGTGTAGCTGCAGATTGCAACCCCCTCTACTCGGATTCCCATTGGGCAACTTTCCAAACATGGTGGGGCAACATGGAAGACCAAGGTGGAAGAGGCTATATATAGAAAAGGCTCATTCGAAAACACAGTTCCTATTGACTACTCAAGTGATTACACACAAATTAAAACATAATTTAGCTGCCTAAATGTTACACACTGGACGTTTAAGTTACTTCTAATGTGAACCGGACATTGTCTTTCATCTCTGATCACGATCATTCAATAAAAATGTGTCCACATAGCAACAATGGTCTTCTTTCTTTTGCATTTTCTTGTAAATTAATCCTTTTTGCAAGGAAGTAATAGAGCAAAAAGTCGCAGCCACGGTGAGCTGTTAGATAAAGAGCTGCAAGTAACACGCCACGGACCTCCAACAACTCAGCAACAACTTTACTGCACCCTGACTGTGTGCGCCATGAAATCAGTTGTTTGGCTGCACTATAAATAGATCCGCTAGTTGCTCCTCTGTTCTGTTCAAAGAGTGTTTGCTGCTGTATTAAAAAAAAAAAAAAAAAATCCAACCAATGATCAAACTTCAAAATAAAAATGCTGCTTAGAAATCATCTTTCCTCTCACTTGAAAACACATTCATCTAAACCAGAATGGGTTTTGCTCTAACTGTACTATGGCCCAGTTTAGCTATAAACTTTGCACCATCCAGGCCTTCAGGCATGTCTACAGAGAGGCTGAGTCTGGGCAGAGTCCTTCTGCTCAGCAGTGCACAGAGCACGGGGATCAAAGAGTGCAGCATCCCCTCCTTTACGCCCTGCTGGGACCAGCAGAGCGAGATGTAGCAGGGCACAACCAAGTGAGTAAACATCTCTCCGGGGATCCCTCTCCGTTTCTCCATTCTCTGACTGTTCCCTGTTTTCTGTGGAGTAATGAGAACAAAGTCTGGCTATTGGCTGAGCTATCGTGCTGGCGCCTGAACACATCCAGAGAGAGTTTGAGCATATTTTCTTTCTCTCTCTCTCTCTCTCTCGATCTCTCTCAGTCTGTCGATGCTTTTCCTCCTTTCCTCGCTGTCAGGCAGTGTTTCATTCACTCCTGCTCATTCGCTGTCTCACATATTTCTCACTGTCCTCATTCTTTTGCTTTTTGGCTCCCGTTTGAGTAAACTCCTCCCCATCACTCGCCCCCCTTTTTTTTTAGCTGAGTGAATTTCCTCATTCATCACTTTATCCATTTTACTAGACTCTCTGTGAGCCAACCTCTCTCTATCTTTCAATTGACCCTTGGATTCTCTCCATCCCTCTATTCTGTCATCTTTCTCAAATCATGGCTTCCCTGCTTTCCTCTTCCACGCTGTCACTCGACATCATTCACGCTTTTCCTCCCGCTTTCTTTGTTGATCTTGGCAGTCACCTCTCCCTTTCTCTCGCTCTTCATCTCTTTCTTGACACCAGTCACACTCCTCCTCCTCGTTTTGGCATCCCTGAGCCCCCATGCTGATTTGTGTCTGTGGGCTATGTCCTTGAACAGAGGTCAGGTGGGTTTCCTCTAGTTTGAAAAAGGTCTCTCCTCAAGCTGCTGTTTGCGTGTGATATGTGTGTGTATTTGGGGAGGGTGAGTAAATGTTATTCCCAAATGTGTGTGTTTGTAAAAGCTCAAGGACGTGTGTTGTTTGCATATGTTTGTATGTGTGTGTGTGTGTGTGTCTCTGCATGCAGAGCAGGGGGCCTTGCATGTTCTTTTCCTGCCAGTGATTGCCCTTGACATACACACAGGAGGATAAGCACACACCTGACTGCCTGCATTTGTGTGCAATGCAGACGAGATTCACATGTGTGTGTGTGTGTGCATTCATACATCTGAGTCTGTGTCTGTGCTCGTGTTTCCTCAGGATAAACAATGCCATCCGACCCCATTATAAATCCGCTGAGCAAACTGACACTGATTGTGTGCAGCGCACACGTCCACAAAAACAAAAACACACCGCGAAACTCCCGTCTCTGAATCAACTTACACATGCAGGATGGCGCGAGCGCGTCACGGTTTTTGGGCCAAGATGGCTACGCTTGACCTCAATCAATCCATATGGGGAGCACAGTGGGAGGGAGTGAGGGGTGGAGCCATAACCGTGCAGCCAGCACCTGAGCAGTTACCGCAGCAACAGCAAGTGGAACAGTTGGCTGGCGTCGCCTGGCTTCAATAATGAATTACCTGGAAAAGCCCACTGGGAAGCGCAGACGGCTGCTGGCAGTTCACTGGAGGATTGGAAGCAAGGATCTTCATCCTCTGCATAATAAACTGGTCATTCAGCCGTCTGGGGAATAGTACTAATTGCTGGTCAGCGTGACATACAGAGCAGGGCACCTACCTGAGGGTTTTGGTGGTCATGTCGGCTGCTGTGATGCCATGATACACCAGTGTTTCGTTCCACACTGGGTTCAGCGTATTCTTCAGGGTTTTTGTGCGTAGCTTGTTTGCCTGAGGGGATAAAAAAAAAAAAGAGGAAATATGAAAAGAAATTCATGGAAGGCAGATGAAGCAAAAGAAGAAAAAAAGGAATGATCAATGCTTTAAGGGTGAGGGTAGCAAGCTCATCAGATCAGAATAAGGGAAAGAATAAAAAAATCATGAAAAGAAAGCAAAAAAAAGAGTCACACCAAAAGATCAAGAAAGAAGGCGAGAGAGGAAGGGAGTGGGGAAACATCATTTATCTCTGTCCCACAGGAAATCGCAGACATCTGCTGCCTACTTTGTAGAGGAGAGTGAGAGGACACAAGGCTTCCCTCGCTTCACCTGTCCGTCTGTCTCCTCCCCAACATGATAAGACAGTGCATTAGCACCAGCCAGGCCACCATAACAAGCACTGTGTCTCAAACACCAACACAACACGGCAGCCAATTAACTTGCACGACACATTCGGCATAAAAAATTAAAGCTTTCCAAGAGTGGAAGAGAAATGCCCATGAGCCTCTTAATAGCTTCACCATCCATAAATAAAGTTTTCAGCCACTTGGTGCCTCATCTCCCCCAGTCGCCTTCAGGATGTGTTCATCTCGTCTAAAATTTTATTTCAGATATTTTAATGTAGAAAATCCTTCTAGATATTGGGCTTGCATCCCAATAAAACACATTTTTACTGACTCCCTAGACATTCCTTCACACAACCCTGCAAAGCCAAACCTCGGGCTCAAATGAAAGGTCTGGACACATTCTTGTCATAAAATGTGGGTTAATAAGAACTTGCAGTGCCAAAGGCAGAACTAAATGGCTGTTCTGAGCTGCAGGAGTGGCTATCAGTGGTGAGAAATATTCATTTCAGTACTGTAAATAGAGTTCATTTGACAGCTATAGTTGCTAGTTACATTGCAGACTTGATTTGAAACACCTATAATGAGGATATAAAATACATAATTTTAAGTATAGTGGAATATTTTACTTAGCAAATCCCATTAAAACCCCAAAACCAACAAGAGCGTGACCATATTAATAAGCATAAGTCCGTAAAATTAAAAAAGTTTACTTGAGGTTGACGTGGAAAGTGGATCGGACTGAGGCAACTGAAGATGTACTGCAGCATCCGAGTACTTTGGAGGTCCCATAAAGAGAGGAGCCAATTTCCTGGACTCAAGCCTGAGATGTAGGTCCTGCGGGAGCACTGGGATGGAGATAGGCCGGTGGCTGAGCCAGGGAGGGTGTTGTGTGCGTACTCCCACAGCAGTTGTTTGGATCAGGAGGCAGGGTTGTGATGCACCAAAGAGCCATCTTCATTTCCTGGTTCATCCGCTTTATCTGCCCGTCAGATTGCAAGTGGTGGCACTTAGGAAACTGCAAAACTCTTTCCAAAAACGAGAGGGGAACTGAGGTTCCTTAATTCCTTAGGTTCAGAGATAATGCACCCGGGGTAGACCCGGGATGACGACAAGCATGTTGTAGCAGTTCAGCTGTCTTTTTATCCGTGGGTAAGTTGGGTAGAGGAATGAAATGAGCAGCTTTGAAAAAGTAGTCTACAGGGATGATTGTGTTACCAACATAAGGAGGGAGATCAGTGACAAAGTCCAGGGAAATGTGCGATCAGTCAATGAGGATCAAACAGCTGGTTAGAGGTGCCTGATGGGAATTCTTGTGGTGACAGCAGACTGTGCAGGCTGCAATAAACCCCTGGGATCTCTGTTACATTGAGGACCGAAGCAGCAGTTTCGCTACCTAAAGTCCTCCTTAGCAGGCTAGGACTGGGACAAAAACATAATTCTGGGAGGTGAAGGGTTTGAAGGGGGGCTGACAAAGAACCGCAAACCGGAGTAAGCATTGCAACTGCTTTTGAGAGGAAGGGACAGGCCAGTCTGTGACTGCCTTGAACTTGGTCTATCTGGGTGCTGCCTGCAGTGACAATGAATGCCAGGAACAACACCTTGGAGACATTGAGGCCTTGTCTCGGCCTTGTTTTGCTACCCCAACTGCTAAGATATCACTACATTGCCTGTTCATTGTCTTGTTTATTAGTTAATATCACATCACATTACTGTGATCAGATGTGAAACTACGCAACCGATGACTTGACTCATTTCTAATTTAAATTTTGTGACTGTTAATAGCTGTCACCACTCACTGCCTCCCTTCACATGCATTCCAAAAGTGAATGTGTGAGACAGGAGGAGAAAAAAAGCTGTGGCTGTCTAGCAGGAGACGTCAGGCAAATGTTGGCTACCTAAAGCAGAAAGAGTTCATCTGCAAACCAGCATCAAAGAGACACAGCAGTATGTAAATTCTGCAATGCAACGCCCAAAGAGATTTAGCTAATATTAGCTACCTAGTAGTAGTAAGTAGGCTATATACTGTCTTGACTCAACCCCTCAAAGTGTGATCTTGTCTCTGTGTCGATGCACTCTGGTCTTGGTCATGACGTGGTCTCTGTTTAGGTGGTCTTGACTACATCACTCAGAACAAAAGGCATCATCAGATATCCCCAGCGGCCGCTTGATGCGTTTAAAACTGTCTTCCACTCATCCCCCTCCTTAATACATACCATGTAATAGGAATTCCTGAGGTCTAAATAAAAAAAAAAACAGTGTCCCGCTGTAGCAGTTCGAAAGCTGAGGGAATGCTTTTGACGGTGATATCATTGAGACCCCAGTAGTCGGTGCAGGGACGGAGGGATTTGTCCTTTTTGTCCACAAAGAAGGAGCCTGCCTCTGTTGGTGACGAGGGCCGGATGATAGCTGCTGCCAAGGGGTCACCAATGTGTTTCTCAATTGCTTGAGTTTCAGGGGCGGAAAGTGAATAATGTCAGTACACGGACGGAGACATGCCCCAGAGGAGGTTGATAGGGACGTCTGGGAGGCAGAGAGGTGGCTCGAGCTTTATTAAAGACTCTTTCTTTCAAATCCAGATATTCAGAAGAAACTCCCGAGAGATCTGGAAACTCAGATGCAGAGGAATCACTGGGAGTAGGAGACACGGCAGATCTGGGACACAGAGCATGACAGTGAAGTCTCCAGCCCAAAATAACTGCAGAGGACCAGTCAAAGTGTAGATTATGTCTGATGAACCATGGAAACCCCAGAATGACAGGCAGTTAAGTTGTGTCTATCAGATGAAAGGTGAGTTTTTGATGATAATTACCAGTCCCATGCGTGGGACAGGGGCAGTTCTGCGAGTCACCAAGCAGAGGGGGTGTCTATCGAGGGCACTTATTGCTTCTGTGGGTTTGGATAGCGGCTCCCCGCAGACAAACACTGAAACCGAATTACGGTGGAACCCCACCAGGCATGTCTCTGTCACATCGCAGGTCTGCTTGCCATGTGGCTTCATATCCCACCAGGAGTGTTTCAGAAGTGGACTGTTTTGCCTGCTAGACTTTAATTAATTTGCTCACTTGATCATTCTTTGTTGGTTTATGTGCTTCTACCATGAGTAAATATGCTACGTAGTTTTATAGTTTGTTTTCTGGCATTTTTTTTTTTTTACGATCGGAAGTGTTTTATTTTGAAAATTGACTGGATTCTCTATGCCATTTGTGTGTCTAACCTCTGCTTTGTGCTGATTGACATGGCGTCCATCAAACAACCAGCCAGGCCACAACAGCCACTTCTGAAAAACGAACCGCAGTGCTTCTGGTGGGGTTTAAATGACTAGAGTGGCCACGATTAGCTCCAGCAGCCACTGAACGCATTGCAACATGTCCTGGTGGATTTAGCCGTTCGTCTGGTCAGGCAGAATTCGCTGAGCAGGAAGCACAGGATCGCAGGGATACTGGTGAACTGGGCAGGAAGAGACAAACTTTCGGGTTGCATTGGCTCAGGAGCATTGTTCTGTGCACTAATTGCTGGAGCCGGAAGACAGTGTGGTGAAGTTGTGCGCTAGAATGCCAAAGATGGGCCTGGCAGCTAGGACTCGCTTCCTCTTCCACTCCCAGAGATGTCTATGAATGCAAATGGTGAGGGCAATGAAGGTGTCCAGGTCTAACAGAACCTCTCGGGCGACAAGCTTATCTTTAATGAGTATAGACAGTCCATTATGACATCCTTCAAGAAGCATTCCACTGACTTTCTGCCATGACACCTCTCAGCTTGGAGTAGTCAGTCACCCACCTTCCAGCTTGGCTAAGATTAAACAGACTCAGAGCTGCAGAGCTGCTTTTCTACCCAGAGTCGAGTGGTTGAAAACATTCCTGACTTTGTTGGTGGTATCCGAATCCCTGGCGCTGCCCAGGATCGTCATCACGGACACTATCATTGTCAGAGTCAAGCCTGTCTCCATCATTGCTCTCACTCCATTCTTGTATCCTCCACCTCTCTCCCTGTTTAAAGTCTCCTTTGGGATCCCTGGCCCATGAACTGGGAAATCATGTTAGTGGGATCACTCAGATGGAAAATTGAGGGACTCACAAGAGACAGATTTTGAAAAGAATGGTCAAAATCAAAGCTGCAGAGGCAGCGAGAGCTGAACAATCTCCTGTGGGTCGAGCTCCAAAAAATACTGGTTCCTACATTTACTCTAATGCAACTGAACAGCTTCTTTTGTTGGACCCTCTCTGCCTGATAAATGCACACATCTTTCATACTCGACTACTTGGGCTCAAAGCCTCAAGTTCACATCATCAGTGTTATTTTTTAGACTTTAGAGAGCTCCCTTCAGAACCTTGAAACAATTTTTCTCAGTCTCAAGACAACTAAACTGACCTTTATGTGCAAAATCTGTGGAGTGCCCCTTTAATAATACATCACTGAGCCACGCTGTTCTGTAGTTTATTTTGAGTCAATTCCACACAGACTCCCCTGATGCTATAAATACATGCTAAACCAAGAAATGTGTATTAATCTGCCACTGAGCTTTTAGGGAGTTATGCATGTTTTTATTTGATTGTATGTATGTCTTTGTGACCTATTCTTAAAGATTTGCATCTTCAGTAGAAGCAATTTGGTTCTGGGCTGAGTGCCACGGATTGGCATGGCGTCATCAGAAATCACTGAGAGGAGGACGCAGGCACATTGTTGATCTGGGTCGTTTCGTGGGATTTGAAGCATTAGCAGCCTTTTCTTTCATATTTTCCAACAGTATATTAAATGTTTAGAAATCTCTCCACCTCTCCCAGTTACATAGAAATGCTGCACAGACTGTAATGCATCAGCTGTTTAATATAACCCTGCAGTGGTTTTATTTCACATTCTGCTATAGCTACTTTTATCAAAGTGGAGGATCTCCCACCACTGGTGGTTTGGCATTAATATATGCACAAACTCTGAATGTCCAGCTGGTAGAGAACAGTGTGTAGGCTATCCTCACAAAATACTCCTGCTCTTGTGAAGCTTCTAGGAAAAACACACATCTCTCTCTGTCTCTCTCTCTCTTTCTCTTCTCTTTTCTGCAACCGTCAGCCTCTTGCTAAAGCCCCAGGACCAGATGCTGAACCCGCCCTTCCATCCTCTTTCTCTCGGTCTGTTTTTGTCCCCACATCCCATTGTTCATCCCTGTGTCGCCTTCTCTCTTCTGCCTGTTCCTCCCTTCACTGTCCCCCCTTTTTTTTTTTCTTATTCTTCTTTTTTTCTGCTGGAAACTTTGTGGCTTATCTACGAGAGTCAGCCC